>AWOL01S0045051.1:44961-64286 GCA_000715115.1 Nicotiana otophora
AAAATTATTAAATCATCTGTTTGCCATTCCTAAATCCTTATTGTTGAATTTGTTTTTATATGATAATTTGATGTGATTGTTACTTGAAATATTTATGGAATTTCGTGAGTATTGTTGGTTTAATATTTCTTGGAAATTAATTCCAATATAATTTTTTTTATGCAAATAATTAATTTAAGAGAGCTTAAGAATAAGTGTTAATATTGCATTAATGAAGAATTTGCATTATGCTGAGTAATTTTTATCTCTATTGATTGTTTTTGGGTGTTATATATATATATTGTGTGGAGCCTTGGGCTATTTGTTGTGGAATTAATTGATTTCTTATATCATTTGAATTTGTTGTGGCCTTTAGGAAAACTGTAGTGTGAATTTGTTTTTGTAATGTTGCCGTAATATTTTGCCGTATAATTTATTGTGTTGTGTAAGTTGTTATTTTGAGGATATAATGGTGGCATTCCATTGTTGATATTATGTGGGTATAAGGGTGGCATTTCACTATTGTTATGTGTATTGGGATATTGTCTGGGCGGAGTGATAAGGGTGGTTATAGGAGCGATAAGAGTGGTTGTAGGAGAGATAATGGTGGCTATAAAAGCGATATGGGTGGCTATTGATATTGTCAGAGCGGATGGATAAGGGTGGCTATAAGAGGGATACATATGGCTATTGTCAGGGGTGATATGTGATGATGTGGATTTGTTGAGTTGGTGATTGTTACGTGATATTGTGATTTTTCTTGTGCTTATTTTTATATCTTGCGCTATTGGTCTTGTTGTTGGTAAATTGGTAATAGTGTGATTTATGTTGAAATTGGGGTCTGTGGCCATTGCCAGACGGATTATGATATGAAATGTGGGCACGAGGTGCCGGGAGTAAACAATAATGATATTGGCACGTGAACTATCCGCGCAGTGGTAATATGAAATGAGGGCACGAGGTACCGGAAAAAAATGGCTTCAAAATGTAATTGCAATCGGCTTACTTAGTCTTAGAGACTAGGTGCCATCATGACGTCTATGGTGGGATTTTGGATCGTGACAAGTTTATATGAGAGCTCTAGGTCCGTAGGTTCTACGAGTCACGAACGAGTCTAGTAGAGTCTTTGCGGATCAGTACGGAGACGTCTTTACTTATCTTCGAGAGGCTACATAACTGTTAGGAAATTTCTACTTCTTTCATTCCTGTCGTGCGGATTTGTTGATTTTAGAATTTAAGCCTTTGTATCTCTATTCTCTCACAGATGGTGACGACCCGTGCTACCGGGTTAGCTGAGCATGCATCCGCTCATACTGCTAGGGCTGCAAGAGGCCGGGCCGAGGTAGAGGTCGAGGAAGGGCACGTGCCGCGACTAGAGCACCTGTCAGAACAACAGTTGAGGAACCACTAGTAGCTCCAGTTGGGGGACATGTACCAGAAGCACCTATTGTTACCCCCTAGACTTCAGGAGACTTTAGCACAGTTTCTGAATATGTTTGCTACATTAACTCAGGCAGGATTGATCTCTGTTGCACCAAATATTTCGCAGATTGGGGGAGTAGCTCAGACGCATACCACAACTCTAGAGCAACAGGTTTATGTTGGTCAGGTTTCGGGTGTAGTACCGATACAACCTATTATTCCGGTTCGGCCTGAGGTCAGACCAGAGGCATCGGAAGAAGAACAAAAGAGACTTGAAAGGTTTAAGTGGTATAGTCCACCTACTTTCAGTGGCACAACTACAGAGGATGCACAAGGATTTTTAGAAAATTTTCACTGTATTCTCCGCACCATGGGTATTGTGGAAGTGAGCAGAGTTTCCTTTACTTCATTTCAACTGTCAAGCGCATCATATCAATGGTGGCAAATTTATAAAGAAGGTAGACCAGCCGATGCAACCCCACCAACTTGGGCTCAATTTTTTGAAATGTTCTTGAAAGAGTTTGTTCCCCAGACTCTTAGAGATGCGTGGCGCACAGAGTTTGAACGGTTGTGCTAGGGCACTATGACAGTGTCAGAATGTGCTATCAGGTTCAGTGAGTTAGGCGATCATGCACCTATCTTGGTTCCTACAGTTAGAGAATGGGTCCATAGATTCATTAAGGGGCTCGATTATGATATTAAAATATTCATGGCTCGAGAGTTGCAAACTGATACTCCATTTCAACAAGTAGTGGATATTGCAAGGAAGATTGAGGGTGTTTTAGGCGAGGAAAGGGAGTCTAAGGAGGCCAAATGGTTCGAAGATCTGGAGGGTTCCGTGGATTTTACTCTTCAGCTAGGACCCATTATAGCGGAGGCTCGAGCAGTTGACCAACTCTGTCCGCACATCAGATTACCTAGAGTGCTCCAGTAACTTCTTACAATGCATCACCGGTACGAGATTCCTATAATGGTTATTCCAGTTATCTGGTATAGACTCAGTATGAGAAACTACGACCTTAGAGGGGCTGTTATGAGTGTGGTGACACTAAGCACACTATGAGATATTGTCCCAGACTTGGGAGGGGTGGAGTTTATCAAAACACACAGACTATGGGCCCTAGTGCAGCTACTACCCCACGTGCATAGCCAGTTAGGGGTGGAGGATATACGGGTAGAGGGCGCCTAAGAGGTGGAGGCCCGACCTGTTGATATAATCGCTATGGCTTGGCTGAGGCCGATACACAAGATGGTGTCGTTACAGGTATGATCCTGATTTGTTATATAAAGGATATTTTCCCTTAATTTGATTCGGATCGGAATATTGAGGTGAGTCCTCCTATTATGCTCCGCTTATGGGCGAGCTTCGTAAATTGTGTGACTCACATATATGTTTATCCCTATTGGGATGTTTGAAGATGTGAGCCCGTGTTTGTTATTTTTATTTTTGGGCACCATTGAGGCCCACAAGTTCAAAAGTAATTTTTTTACTCATTATAGTGGACAGATATGTTTCAGAATAATTGATGCCAATTTTATGAATTATATGCCATACCGGTATGAGGGTTCGTTATGTGTTATGAAAACTGTTTACGAAATTTATTGAAAAGAAGAAAGAAAGAAAATTGAAAATTTCAGTTGGCACAATGTGCAAAATACTTGTAATTCGGAATTGAGGACGAGATCCTCGCATTTATATTTATATGATGTGAAATATTGAAACCGGGCTACAAGATGCGGACGAAGTTATATAAGGACGTGGTCCTTGTGGTGAAATATTTATGAGTGTAAAATTCTTCCTTAGTGAAATTTAATTCATACAATAGTATTAATAGGGAGTCATGCCTGCTAGGCTTATTTGATAATTCTTGTATATTTTCTGTTCATATTTAGCCATTTTCGTGCTGTAGACATTGAGTTTTAGCCTATGAGGTGAGTGCCCAGGTGGCGTTAAATGTGACTCATTAATCCGAGTGAGTAATCATGAGGTCTTCATGCCTCACATTCTGTTGTCATTGTTGTGAAAATTTGAAACGAGGTAGTAGTTAATATGAGATTAATTGATGATGCTGAGATTAGTGTTATTGATATATACATTGTGGTGCCTTGTTGGGTTGTGGATGTGCTGTTAAGAATTGTTTTGGTGTTACTCTGGCAGGTGGTTAGGCCCAATTACAAGGGAGACTGCCGAAATTTCTGAAATAAATTTGGGAGAATAATACTGTGCGTTGTCCGTGCAGTTGTGATATGAAATGAGGGCACGAGGTGCCGGGAAAGTTTGAAAAATAGGCTGAGACCCGTGTTTACGAAAATTATAAAAATGGACTAAGACACGTATTTTTATGATTTTGAAATGAGGTGTCACATGGTGACTCTTTAATAGAAAGAATTATATTCAAAATATTTATTTGAAAGGATTTTTATTCAAGAAGAATTATATAAACGAATTGTATTTAAAAGATATTTATTCGACAAAATTATTTTTGAGAAAGAGAGTTATCTGGAAGAATTATATGTGAAAGATATTTAATTGAAGAACTTGATTTAACTAGGTGTAATGGTATTTGTTAATTGTTGAGCAATATTAGATGGTGATTTTATTGTCTTACTATGCATATTATTGGTTGTTTTATGTTTCCTTGATGTTATTTGTTTCTTACTATTTAGTATATTATATTGCACAGGTTATTAGACTAGTGAGTGTCTTGACTGTACCTCGTCTCTACTTCATTGAGGTTAGTCTTAATACTTATTGGGTATCGACCGTGGTGTAATCATACTACACTTCTGCACATTTTTGTGCAGAGTCAGGTATTGGAGATATCGGACTTGATCGGAGTTAAAGAGGGACCATAAGGATTCAAGGTAGAGCTGCTTGGTCGTCGTAGCCCCTTGGAGTCTTTTCATTTCATTGTACTGTTAATTTGTAATCAAACAGTATTGTATATTCGATCCTCGTGATCATTCTATGTATTCAGTTAGAGTTCGTGACTCAGTACTGCCAGTCTAGGGAGGTTGTATTTGTATATTTGTTCCGCTGTTCGTTTTGATTACTTATTTAAGTTTTAAAAAACAAATTGCTTCAAAATATAATTTAAATCGACTAAGTGCCATCACGACACATGTGGTGGGATTTTGGCATGATATTGTTAGCAATTATAACAAGTGTTAGCAATAATAACAAGTGTGTACCAACAACGATTGTATTATGTAATGACCCAACTTGTTGTTTCAAGAATTTAAGTCCTATTCGGTGGCATAAGGCTCTGATCAGCTTCGTATTAAGTGTATTGATTTGCGTGCGTGGTTGAATTCAGTTATCGAATGATTCGGAATGATTTGGGACACTTGGTCCCAAAAATGAAAGCTAAAGTCTTAGGATTTTGACCGTAGTCGGAACTATATGAAGACGACACCGGAATGGAGTTCCGTCGGTTCTGTTAGCTCCGTTGGGTATTTTAGACTTAGGAGCGTGTCCGAAATGTGAATCTGTGGTTTTAGCTGATTTAGGCTTGAAATGGTGTAAGTCGAATTTGTGAAGGTTTTTGGAGAAGTTTGACCGGAAGTGGACTTTTTGATATCGGGGTCGGAATCCGATTTTGAAAGTTTGAGTAGGTCCGTAATGTCAATTTTGACTTGTGTACAAAATGTGAGGACAATCGAACATGATTTGACAGGTTTCAGCATCGATTGTAGAAGTTGAAGTTTCAAAGTTCATTAAGTTTGAATTGGGGTGAGATTCATGATTTCGATGTTGTTCGATGTGATTTGAAGTCTCGAGCAAGTTTATGTTATGTTATGGGACTGGTTGTTATGATTGGACAGGGTCCCGGAGGCCTCGGGTGTGTTTCGGGGTGGTTTTGAATCATTTTGGGTTATTTCGGAACTGTTGTATCTGGTATCTGGTTTCCTTCTTCACGAATGCGAAGAGAGTCACGCGTTCGCGAAGAGGAGTTTTGAGGCCGTTGGATTTGGCCTTCGCAAATGTGAAAGGGTGTCTAAAGCATTTACGCGAACGCGAGGGGCCAGTCGCTAACGCATAGAAGGAAGGCAGGGACTGGGCCTGGAGTCATTAGCCTTCGCAAACGCGAAGCTTCAATCGTGAATGTAAAGCAGTAGGGCTTGAGGGCATCACGAACGTGAAGCGATGCATGGGCAAGCCTTCACCAACGCGATGCTGGTCACGCGAATACGAATAAGAATTTGATGCAGCTGGGGTTTTGGCCTTCGCGAACGCGAGATAGAGGTCACGAACGTGAAGAAGGCGTACCTGGGCAGAATTAAAAGTCCAAAAACGTGGGTTTGAGTTCATAACACAAATATCAAATTGGGAGCTTGGTAGAAGGCGGTATTTGGAGAGATTCTTGCGTGGGTGTTTGGGGTAAGTGATTCTTATCCAGTTTTTATTAATTTTCATGATAAAATTAGTGTGGTTGAACTCGTATCGGAATGTGTGTTCGGATTTCATAAAAAATATGTCGGGTTCCGAGGGGTGAGTCGCACGTTGACTTTTGTTTACTTTTTGGAATAAATATTTAAGTCGACGTTTTATTGTCCGGAATTATTTTTGATGAATTTTAATCAAGTTATTCAACTGATTTGAATATATTGGGCGGTCCGGAGGTCAATTCAAGCAAGAAGGCGATTTTGAAATATCGGCATAACTTCAAAAAGGTAAGTGTCTTGCTTAACCTCGAGTGGGGGAATCACCCCTTAGGCATTGAGTCTTATGTTTCATTTGTGAAATGTGAAAAGCTGTGTACGCAAGGTGATGAGTACGTACTCGGCTTATATGTGCAAATTATATATATATATATATATATATATTTTGGAGTCTTGGGCTATTTGTTGTGGAATTAATGGATTTCTTATATCATTTGAATTTGTTGTGGCCATTAGGAAAACTGTTGTGTGAATTTGTTTTTGTTATGTTGTCGTGATATTTTTCAGTGTAAATTATTGTGTTGTGTGAGTTGTTATTTTGAGGATATAAGGGTGGCATTCCATTGTTGATATTATGTGGGTATAAGGGTGGCATTTCACTGTTGTTATGTGTGTTGGGATATTGTCTGGGCGGAGTGATAAGGGTGGCTATAGGAGCGATAAGAGTACTTGTAGGAGAGATAATGGTGTCTATAAGAGCGATATGGGTGGCTATTGATATTGTCAGAGCGGATGGATAAGGGTGGCTATAGGAGGGATACAGATGGCTATTGTCAGGGGTGATATGTGATGATGTGGATTTGTTGAGTGGGTGATTGTTATGTGATATTGTGATTTTTCTTGTGCTTATTTTTATATCTTGCGCTATTGGTCTTGTTGTTGGTAAATTGGTAATAGTGTGATTTATGTTTAAATTGGGGTATGTGGCCATTGCCAGACGGATTATGATATCAAATGTGGGCACGAGGTGCCGGGAGTAAACAATAATGATATTGGCACGTGAACTGTCAGCGCAGTGGTGATATCAAATGAGGGCACGAGGTACCGGAAAAATATGATGATTTAATTATAGGCACGAAGTGCCGTGAAAATACGAAAGAGGGCTAAGACCCGTGTTTATGAAAAATATGAAAATGGGTTGAGACCCGTGGTTGAATGATTATGAAATGAAGTATCATATGGTGACTTTTTAATTGAGTGAATTATATTCAAAATATTCGTTTGGAAGCATTTTTATTCAAAAAGATTTATTGAAAAGGATTACATTCGAAAGATATTTATTTAAAGAAATTATATTTGAGAGAGATTTATTTAAAGGAAGTATATTTGAACGATATTTATTTGAAGTAATTATATTTAAAAAAGAGTTATCTGGAAGAATTATATGTGAAAGATATTTATTTGAAAAACTTGAATTAATTGGGTGTACATGTATTTATTATTTGTTGAGTATCATTAATGGTGTTCTTGTTACCTTGATGTGCAGATTACTGGATGATTAGTGTTATCATTATCGTTATTTGTTTCCTATTATATTGTATATCATATTGCACATGTTATTAGACTAGTGAGTGTCTTGACTGTATCTCGTCTCTACTCCACTGAGGTTAGTCTTGATACTTACTGGATATCGATTGTAGTGTACTCATATTACACTTCTGCACATTTTTGTGCAAAGCCAGATATTGGATATATCAGACTCGGACAGAGTTAGAGTGGGATAGCAAGGATTCAAGGTAGAGCTGCCTGGTTGTCGCAGTTCCTTGAAATCTTTCCATTTTATTGTACTATTATTTATTATTCAAACGTTATTGGGTATTCAATCCTTGAGATCATTTCATGTATTCGGTTAGAGTTCGTGACTCAGTACTACCAGACTTGGGAGGTTGTATATTCATATTTGTTCCGCTGTTAGTTTTGATTAATTATTTAATTAAAAAAAATGGCTTAAAAATATAATTGAAATCGGCTTACCTAGTCTTAGAGACTAGATGCCATCACGATGCCTATGGTGGAATTTTGGGTCGTGACAAGTTGATATCAGAGCTCTAGGTCCGTAGGTTCTACGAGTCACGAACGAGTCTAGTAGAGTCTTGCGGATCGGTACGGAGACGTCTGTACTTATCTTCGAGAGGCTACATAACTGTTAGGAAATTTCTACTTCTTTCATTCCTGTCGTGCGGATTTGTTGATTTTAAATTAAAGCCTTTGTATCTCTATTCTCTCACAGATGGTGACGACTCGTGCTATCAGGTTAGCTGAGCATGCATCCGCTCATACTGCTAGGGCTGCAAGAGGTCGGGGCCGAGGTAGAGGTCGAGGAAGGGAACGTGCCGTGACTAGAGTACCTGTCAGAACAACAGTTGAGGAACCACCAGTAGCTCCAGTTGGGGGACATGTACCAGAAGAACCTATTGTTACCCCTGGACTTCAGGAGACTTTAGCACAGTTTCTGAATATGTTTAGTGTATTAACTCAGGCGGGATTGATCTCTGTTGCACCAATTATTTCACAGATTGGGGGAGTGGTTCAGACTCATACCACAACTCTAGAGCAGCAGGTTTATGTTGGTCACGTTTCGGGTGTAGTACCGATACAACCTATTATTCCGGTTCGGCCTGAGGTCAGACCAGAGGCATCGGAAGAAGAACAAAAGAGACTTGAAAGGTTTAAGTGGTATAGTCCACCTACTTTCAGTGGCACAACTACAGAGGATGCACAAGGATATTTAGAAAATTGTCACTGTATTCTCCGCACCATGGGTATTGTGGAAGTGAGCAGAGTTTCCTTTACTTCATTTCAACTGTCAGGCGCAGCATATCAATGGTGGCAAATCTATGAAGAAGGTAGACCAGCCGATGCAACCCCACCAACTTGGGCTCAATTTATTGAAATGTTCTTGAAAGAGTTTGTTCCCCAGACTCTTAGAGATGCGTGGCGCACAGAGTTTGAACGGTTGCGCTAGGGCACTATGATAGTGTCAGAATGTGCTATCAGGTTCAGTGAGTTAGCCGATCATGCACCTATCTTGGTTCCTACAGTTAGAGAATGGGTCCACAGATTCATTGAGGGGCTCGATTATGATATTAAAATATGCATGGATCGAGAGTTGCAAACTGATACTCCATTTCAACAAGTAGTGGATATTGCAAGGAAATTGAGGGTGTTTTAGGCGAGGAAAGGGAGTCTAAGGAGGCCAAACGGTCTCGAAGATCTGGAGGGTTCAGTGGATTTTACTCTTCAGATAGGACCTATTATAGTGGAGGCTCGAGCAGTTGACCAACTCTGTCCGCACATCAGATTACCTAGAGTGCTCCAGTAGCTTCTTACAATGCATCACCGGCATGGGATTCCTATAATGGTTATTCCAGTTATCCGATACAGACTCAGTATGAGCAACTATGACCTCAAAGGGGCTTTTATGAGTGTGGTGACACTAAGCACATTATGAGATATTGTCCCAGACTTGGGAGGGGTGGATTTTATCAGAACACTCAAACTCTGGGCCAAAGTGCAGCTACTACCCCACGTGCACAACCATTTAGGGGTGGAGGACATACGGGTAGAGGGCGCCTAAGAGGTGGAGGCCCGACCTATTGATATAATTGCTATGACTTGGCTGAGGCCGATTCACAAGATGGTGTCGTTACAGGTATGATCCTGATTTGTTATAAAAAGGATATTTTCCCTTAATTTGATTCGGATTGGAATATTGAGATGAGTCCTCCTATTATGCTCCGCTTATGGGCGAGCTTCGTAAATTGTGTGACTCACATATATGTTTATCCCTGTTGGGATATTTTAAGATGTGAGCCCGTGTCTGTTATTTTTATTTTTGGGCACCATTGAGGCCCATAAGTCCAAAAGTAATTTTTATTACTCATTATAGTGGACTGATGTGTTTCAGAATAATTGATGCCAATTTTATGAATTATATGCCCTACCGGTATGAGGGTTCGTTATGTATTATGAAAACTGTTTATGAAATTTATTGAAAAGAAGAAAGAAAGGAAACTGAAAATTTCAGTTGGCACAATGTGCAAAATACTTGTAATTCGAAATTGAGGACGAGATCCTCGC
Source organism: Nicotiana otophora (assembly GCA_000715115.1). Taxonomy (NCBI): domain Eukaryota; kingdom Viridiplantae; phylum Streptophyta; class Magnoliopsida; order Solanales; family Solanaceae; genus Nicotiana; species Nicotiana otophora. The sequence goes on from AWOL01S0045051.1 coordinate 54,886, forward strand.
ATTTATTTTTATATGATGTGAAATATTGAAACCGGGCTACAAGATGCGGAGGAAGGTATATAAGGACGTGCTCTTTGTGGTGAAATATTTATGAGTTTAAAATTCTCCCTTAGTGAAATTTAATTCATACAATAGTATTAATAGGGAGTCATGCCTGTTAGGCTTATTTGATAATTCTTGTATATTTTATGTTCATATTTAGACATTTTCGTGCTGTAAACATTGAGTTTTAGCCTATGAGGTGAGTGCCCAGGTGGAGTTAAATGTGACTCGTTAATCCGAGTGAGTAATCATGAGGTCTTCATGCCTCACATTCTATTGTCAGTGTTGTGAAAATACGAAACGAGGTAGTAGTTAATATGAGAGTAATTGATGATGCTGAGATTAGTGTTATTGATATATACATTGTGGTGCCTTGTTGGGTTGTGGATGTGTTGTTAGGAATTGTTTTGGTGTTACTCTGGTAGGTGGTTAAGCCCAATTACAAGGGAGACTGCCGAAATTTCTGAAATATATTTGGGAGACTAATACTGTGCGTTGTTGTGAAAAATCCGGTTTTTAAAAATGTTTGGAGTGTAAGAAATTGCTCTTAAAGTTTACAGATATGGATAAAAGAAATCATCTCAAATGAGATGGTTTTGTCGGGCTTATCTCAAATGCGGTAACGTGAGGTCGACCGTGAGTATATGTGTAAAAGTAAAAAATATCAATTTGGTAACCTCAGAATAATTCTTAGCACGTTCGAGGACGAACGTTTATTTAAGAGGTGGAGAATGTAACGACTCGACTTGCCGTTTCAATAATTTAAGTCCCGCTATGCGGCATAAGGCCTTGAGCAGCTTTGTATTGCGTATATTGACTTACGTACGTGGTTGAATTCAGTTACTAGATGATTTAGAGTGATTTGGGACACTTGGTCCCTAAAACGGAATCTTAAGTCTTAAGATTTTGATCGTAGTCGAAACTCTGTTAAGACGACTCCGGAATGGAGTTTCGCCGGTTCCGTTAGCTCCATTGGATGATTTTAGACTTAGGAGCGTGTCCGGGATGTGAATCTGAGGTCTGTAGTTAATTTAGGCTTGAAATGGTAAAAGTCAAAATTTTGAAGGATTTTGGAGACGTTTACCGGAAGTGGACTTTTGGATATCAGGGTCAGAATTAGATTCTGGAAGTTGGACTAGGTCCGTAATGTCAATTATGACTTGTGTGCAATATTTGAGGACAATCGGACATGATTTGATAGGTTTCAACATCGATTGTAGAAGTTGAAGTTTCAAAGTTCATTAAGTTTGAATTGGGGTGCGATTTATGATTTCGATGTTGTTTGATGTGATTTGAGGTCTCGAGCAAGTTTGTGTTATGTTATTGGTCTAGTTGGTATGATTGGACTGGGTCCTGGAGGCCTCGAGTGTGTTTCGAGGTGGTTTCGGATCATTTCGGGCTGTTTCAGAACTGCTGTATCTGGTATCTGGTTTCCTTCTTCGCGAACACGAAGAGAGTCACGCGTTAGCGAAGAGGAGTTTTGAGGTCGCTGGATTTGGCCTTTGCAAACACGAAGGGGTGTCTGAACAACTTAAGAGAACGCGAGAGGCCAGTCACGAACGCGTAGAAGGAAGGCGGGGACTGGGCCTGGAGTCATTAGCCTTCGCGAACGCGAACACGAAGCAGTAGGGTTTGAGGGAATAGCGAACGCGAGTGCGATGTTTTGCATGGGCAGGCCTTCGCGAACACGACGCTGGTCACGCGAATGTGAAGAAGCATTTGACGCAGCTAGGTTTTTGGCCTTCTGGAACACGATATAGAGATCGCGAACACAAAGAAGGCATACCTGGGCAGAATTGAAAGTCCAAAAATGGGGGTTTGAGTTCATAACACAAAAATCAAATTGGGAGCTCGATAGAAGGCAATTTTTGGAGAGATTCTTGCGTGGGTGTTTGGGGTAAGTGATTCTTATCTAGTTTTGATTAATTTCCATGATAAAATTAGTGTGGTTGAACTCGTATAAGAATGTATGTTCGGATTTCATATGTGAACTTTTTGGAATCAAATTAGAATTTAAGACTTTGTATCTCTATTCTCTCGCAGATGGTGAGGACACATGCTACCGGGTTAGCTGAGCATGCATCCGCTCATACTGCTAGGGCTGCAAAAGGCTGGGGCCCAGGTAGAGGTCGAGGAACGGCACGTGCAGATTACTGGTTGATTTGTTTCCTATTATATTTTATATCATATTGTACAGGTTATTAGACTAGTGAGTGTCTTGACTGTACCTAATCTCTACTCCACTGAGGTTAGTCTTGATACTTACTGGATATCGACTGTGGTGTACTCATATTACACTTCTGCACATTTTTGTGCAGAGCCAGGTATTAGAGATATCAGACTCAAACAGAGTTAGAGTGGGTTTGTGCATGGTCATCGCAATTCCTTGAAATCTTTCCATTTTATTGTACTGTTATTTATTATTCAAACATTATTGGGTATTCAATCCTTGAGATCATTTCATGTATTCGGTTAGAGTTCGTGACTCAGTACTACCAGACTTGGGAGGTTGTATATTCATATTTGTTCCACTGTTAGTTTTGATTAATTATTTAATTAAAAAAATGGCTTCAAAATGTAATTGAAATCGCCTTACCTAGTCTTAGAGACTAGGTGCCATCACGACGCATATGGTGGGATTTTGTGTCGTGATAAGTTGGTATCAGAGCTCTAGGTTCATAGGTTCTACGAGTCACGAACGAGTCTAGTAGAGTCTTGCGGATCGGTACGGAGACGTCTGTACTTATCTTCGAGAGGCTACAAAACTATTAAGAATTTTCCACTTCTTTCATTCATGTCGTGCAGATTTGTTGATTTTAGAATTTGAGCCTTTGTATCTCTATTCTCTCACAGATGGTAAGGACACATACTTCTAGTGCTGTAAGAGGCCCGGGCCGATGTAGAGGGCGAGGTAGAGGTCGAGGAAGGGCATGTGCCGCGACTAGAGCACTTGTCAGAATAACAGTTAAGGAACCAACAGTAGCTCTAGTTGGGGGACAAGTACTAGAAGCACCTGTTGTTACCCACGAACTTCAGGAAACTTTAGCACAATTCCCGAGTATGTTTGGTATATTAACTTAGGCGGGATTGATCTCTGTTGCACCAAATATTTTTCGGATTAGCGGAGTGGCTCAAACTCCTACCACAACTCCAGAGCAGCAAGTTCACGTTGGTCAGGTTGTGGGTGTAGTACCGGTATAACCTGTTATTCCGGTTCGACTTGAGGTCAGGCCAAAGGCATCAGAATAAGGTATTTTCAGAGTGGGTGTTTCGGTTGTGGTTTTTATAGGGGTAGTTATGATGTGGTGGGACTCTACACATGTTTTGGTGGAAATATTCTTGGATTTGGTGACCTACGTGGTTTGGTCGAGTTAGAGAAATTTAGTTCTAATCGCTTGGTTATGTGCAGATGGATTTAAAAGTGTTCTTGATGGTTTCTACCATGGTTCGAACCGGATATTTTCTACTGGTGTGGGAAACGTGTTGTGTATTAAGATTTCCTCCTGGAAGGAAGCAAGAGAAAGTTTTCTAACTAACTAGGTAATGTAATTTATTGGCGACTCAGAGTTGATAATGAGATTCTTGTGATTGTCACATGATGGCATAATAAATGTGGTGTGTTGTACAAGGTTAGGATTTACATGTACAAGGTGACAATTCAGTCTTGAAGAGAAGGTAACGAATGTTAGACACCATGGTTAGTTTCCAATATTTCGATGAATGTTATAACTGCTCGGTAATTCCTCATAAGGGTGCACATTTCAAAAGGCACGTTGTGTTTTTACTTACGGATGTTCTTCGGTATTGCAATACTCACCTGGTTGATAGACTGCTGATATTCAAATTATTTCTATGTGGCACAGAAGAATTATGAAAGTATTCCTCATGGGATTATCGTGAATGGAAGATGTTTTAGTCATTTTAGTGCTAGAGTTGGGATTAGTTACGGGGATTCATGTGTTCGATGAATTTTGAGACTGGGAGTTCTCAGAAGTATATTGTTTCGGAGTTGCGACCTATTTGAGGTGACTAATTTATTTAAAACTCAGTGGAGTCACTAATTGCGTTAATTATTTGTGATAGCTATGCGCTATGAGTGCGCATCTATGTGAGGTTCGAGCCCATGTGCGGTCATTAGAGCAAGTATTCATACTCGAAAGAATGCTTAGGATATTATATGCCCAGAGTTGACTGTTAAGCGTAAAATTATAATGTTTCCCATATTTGTACCTTTGTTGAGAACTATTTGGGCTATACTTGAGATTACAAAGAAGAAGATTCCCTAAATAAACGGGATAGTTACTAATTCTATGCTAAAAAACAAAATTTCCATTTGAAGTGTGATAGCAGACTTTGCACGTGCTTACACTATGGCGTGCTATTTCTACCAGTCCAGGAGCATGAGAATCTTATTTCACTATCATATACAAGTTTACTTGTTTAACTGCTTATGTATGATATGCTGGGACTGGAGGCCTGTGACCGTGCCAAGAGATTCATATTATTGGCACGTGAGTTGTCCGTGCCGTGTGTGAGAATTTTATTTCTATAATAATTTATCTGATCTATTAATTTCATTCCTCTACAATTGTGCTCATGCATCTATAGTTATCCTCTTCACGAAATTTGAGGAGTTTGTTGTAACATTGTAGTTATGGTGGTGCTTGTTGAACTTGCAATACAGTTCTCTTCCTTGAGACATCTCCCATATTTGGGTACACAGATTGCACAGTTGTGGCTTTTGTTATATTGATGTGGCGTGTCTGTGGGTGTAATGACCCGACCGGTCGTTTTGATAATTAAAGTCTCGTCCGGTGGCATAAGGCCCTGAGCAGCTTTGTATTATGTGCCTTGACTTGCATGCGTGGTTGAATTCAATTATCGGGTGATTCGAAGTGATTTGGGACACTTAGTCCCTAAATGAGAGCTTAAGTCTTAGAATTTGGACCGTAGTCTGAACTGTGTGAAGCCGGATCCAGAATGGAATTTTGTCGACTCTGTTAGCTCCGTTGAGTGATTTTGAGCTTAGGAGCACGTCCGGAATGTGTTTTGGAGGTCTATAGCAGATTTAGGCTTGAATTGGCGAAAGTTAGATTTTCGGCGATTTCGGCCGATTGTGGAAATTTTGATATCGAGCTCAGAATGGATTTTCGAAAGTGGCTATGGGTTCGTAGTGTCATTTGTGATCTGTGTGCAAAATTTGAGGTCATTCAGACATGGTTTGATAGGTTTCGGCATTGGTTGTAGGAATTTAAAGTTTCAAGTTCTTTAAGTTTGAATTGGAAGGTGATTCGTGATTTTTGCATTAGTTGATGTGATTTGAGGGCTCGACTAAGTTTGTATGGTGTTTTAGGATTGGTCGGTATGTTTGGTTGAGCTTTCGGGGGGGCTCGGGTGAGTTTCGAGTTCTTACCAGATCAAAAGTTGGATTTCTATTGCTGCTAATGTCTTCAGGCATCTGTCATTTTCCCACCTGCGGTGGAGAGACCGCAGGTGCGTGATCACATATGCGGGGAGGCAAGCGTAGAAGCGTAAAAATGGAAGAGTGCCAGGGGTCACAAGTGTGAGGTGAATTCCGCATCTGCGATGCCCGCAGATGCGTTAGGGTCACGCAGGCGCGGAGGAGATCGCAGAAGCAGACAATAGTCCGCAGGCGCGCACTCGCTGGTGCGGCCCTTTTTCTGCAGAAGCGGACCCAACCCTTTTTCCGAAGGAAATTCCGTAGGTGCGGCATCGCAGGTGCGACCCAAGGCCAGTAGATGCGGAATAACTGGCCAGAAAAGGGGCAGATTCGAGTGTTTGAAATTCACTTCACAAATTTGATTGATAGCTCGGTAGAAAGTGGAATTTGGAGAGATTTTCGAAGGAAGTTTTTGGGTAATGATTCTTAACTCCCTTATGGTTATATTCCACTAATCGATGCTAGAATTCATCGTTTAAATTTGGATTTGGGGTGAAAAAATTTGAGAAAAGTTCTTATGCCAAATTTTGGGGTTTTGATCGAGATTTTGGTGTCGAATTCCAGTAAATTCGATATGGTTCGACCCGTGAGTGAATGAGCTTTCGTATTTTATGACTTTTTCCCGATTCCGAGATGTGGGCCCGTGTCGACTTTTTAGGGTATTCTTACGGATTGATTGAGCTTGACTCGAGGTAAGTATCTTGCCTAACCTTGTGTGGGGGAACTACCCTTTAGGATTTTAGTCGTCTATGTTGATTGTAGTCTGTGTACGCGAGGTGACGAGTGCGTGCTCGGACNATGTGCGGTCATTAGAGCAAGTATTCATACTCGAAAGAATGCTTAGGATATTATATGCCCAGAGTTGACTGTTAAGCGTAAAATTATAATGTTTCCCATATTTGTACCTTTGTTGAGAACTATTTGGGCTATACTTGAGATTACAAAGAAGAAGATTCCCTAAATAAACGGGATAGTTACTAATTCTATGCTAAAAAACAAAATTTCCATTTGAAGTGTGATAGCAGACTTTGCACGTGCTTACACTATGGCGTGCTATTTCTACCAGTCCAGGAGTATGAGAATCTTATTTCACTATCATATACAAGTTTACTTGTTTAACTGCTTATGTATGATATGCTGGGACTGGAGGCCTATGACCGTGCCAGGAGATTCATATTATTGGCACGTGAGTTGTCCGTGCCGTGTGTGAGAATTCTATTTCTATAATAATTTATCTGATCTATTAATTTCATTCCTCTACAATTGTGCTCATGCATCTATAGTTATCCTCTTCACGAAATTTGAGGAGTTTGTTGTAACATTGTAGTTATGGTGGTGCTTGTTGAACTTGCAATACAGTTCTCTTCCTTGAGACATCTCCCATATTTGGGTACACAGATTGCACAGTTGTGGCTTTTGTTATATTGATGTGGCGTGTCTGTGGGTGTAATGACCCGACCGGTCGTTTTGATAATTAAAGTCTCGTCCGGTGGCATAAGGCCCTGAGCAGCTTTGTATTATGTGCCTTGACTTGCATGCGTGGTTGAATTCAATTATCGGGTGATTCGAAGTGATTTGGGACACTTAGTCCCTAAATGAGAGCTTAAGTCTTAGAATTTGGACCGTAGTCTGAACTGTGTGAAGCCGGATCCAGAATGGAATTTTGTCGACTCTGTTAGCTCCGTTGAGTGATTTTGAGCTTAGGAGCACGTCCGGAATGTGTTTTGGAGGTCTATAGCAGATTTAGGCTTGAATTGGCGAAAGTTAGATTTTCGGCGATTTCGGCCGATTGTGGAAATTTTGATATCGAGCTCAGAATGGATTTTCGAAAGTGGCTATGGGTTCGTAGTGTCATTTGTGATCTGTGTGCAAAATTTGAGGTCATTCAGACATGGTTTGATAGGTTTCGGCATTGGTTGTAGGAATTTAAAGTTTCAAGTTCTTTAAGTTTGAATTGGAAGGTGATTCGTGATTTTTGCATTAGTTGATGTGATTTGAGGGCTCGACTAAGTTTGTATGGTGTTTTAGGATTGGTCGGTATGTTTGGTTGAGCTTTCGGGGGGGCTCGGGTGAGTTTCGAGTTCTTACCAGATCAAAAGTTGGATTTCTATTGCTGCTAATGTCTTCAGGCATCTGTCATTTTCCCACCTGCGGTGGAGAGACCGCAGGTGCGTGATCACATATGCGGGGAGGCAAGCGTAGAAGCGTAAAAATGGAAGAGTGCCAGGGGTCACAAGTGTGAGGTGAATTCCGCATCTGCGATGCCCGCAGATGCGTTAGGGTCACGCAGGCGCGGAGGAGATCGCAGAAGCAGACAATAGTCCGCAGGCGCGCACTCGCTGGTGCGGCCCTTTTTCTGCAGAAGCGGACCCAACCCTTTTTCCGAAGGAAATTCCGTAGGTGCGGCATCGCAGGTGCGACCCAAGGCCAGTAGATGCGGAATAACTGGCCAGAAAAGGGGCAGATTCGAGTGTTTGAAATTCACTTCACAAATTTGATTGATAGCTCGGTAGAAAGTGGAATTTGGAGAGATTTTCGAAGGAAGTTTTTGGGTAATGATTCTTAACTCCCTTATGGTTATATTCCACTAATCGATGCTAGAATTCATCGTTTAAATTTGGATTTGGGGTGAAAAAATTTGAGAAAAGTTCTTATGCCAAATTTTGGGGTTTTGATCGAGATTTTGGTGTCGAATTCCAGTAAATTCGATATGGTTCGACCCGTGAGTGAATGAGCTTTCGTATTTTATGACTTTTTCCCGATTCCGAGATGTGGGCCCGTGTCGACTTTTTAGGGTATTCTTACGGATTGATTGAGCTTGACTCGAGGTAAGTATCTTGCCTAACCTTGTGTGGGGGAACTACCCTTTAGGATTTTAGTCGTCTATGTTGATTGTAGTCTGTGTACGCGAGGTGACGAGTGCGTGCTCGGACTTATTTGTTGAAAGTTGGCCTTTTAGGGTTCTTATGTCCTTATATTCACTGTGTATGATGTTGTTTTTGATACGTTTGAATTCCTATTTGCTAGTTTCACCTCTACATGCTTTGATTAGAGATAATTGCTTTAGGATTCACTCTTACTGTCTATTTGACCCTTATTCAACTTAACCAAAGATTTTACCTCTTCTATCATCGTGCTATATTTTTCATAACTGCTTATCATTAATTGAAATCATTATTTTCTCATCCTATAATTGTTTAGCCTTAATTGGAGTTATGATTATCTTTCGCTGCTTATCCTTACTTGAATTGTTGAATTTTCCTCGTAATTGCTCAACCTCAAAAGGAGTTTAGATAACCTATATCTTAGTTGACTTGCCATTATTTGGAACTATTTGACTCGTATTGGCTTCTTATTGTTGACTTGAATATTGTGGAATTGTTGCTACTATTTTGTTTTGTTTTCCCTTGTTAAGTTGTTCTCCTTGTGCCTAGCATTCTTTACTGTGGTTATTCCTTGTGAATAAGTTCTACCATTCTTGTTATTTAAATTCTTGAGTTGATTTGCTTGTTGTACCTTGCATTTCTGTCATTGTTGCTTTTGTACTCGTTGTGGTAATGTACGAGGTTTCTATCGTGTTATAGTTGTTATCTCTATTGTTTGCGCTGCATATTTAAATTGGGACTACGGACGTATTACGGGAGATCCCCCAGCACTGGATATTTAAATTGGGACTACAGACGTATTCCGGGAGATCCCCCTATCTTGCATAATTAATTCAGGACTACAGGATGGTATCCCGGTAGATTTCCCCTGTGGTTATATCTGTATTTGGAGCTACTAATCTTCCATGCTTAGGTGTCACAGGGTGACTTATACTTGAAGGATATTACTTGAAGAGTTTATATTTGAAAAGTATTTATCTTGAAGGAACTATGTTTGAAGATATTTATTTGAA
>AWOL01S0045060.1:0-11772 GCA_000715115.1 Nicotiana otophora
TATATATATATTGATAATAACTGTGAATATTATTACCATATCGACCAACGTAAACATCAATACACCTAAAGAACACCTAAACACACATCTACCTTCGAGGAAGGTTAATGTATGAAATTTTAGGCCTCCACAATAAAACTAAGTACATAGAATTCTTTGTAAGATAGCATTCCTATTTCTAGCTTTTCTCGACACACTAAAGAATTCTACTCTATCTACTATTTCTTTTTTTATTTGATCTATAACTGTCTCAATATGTACATTTTGACTTTTGAAAATGATCCATTTCCTCGCCCTCCATGTATGGTAAATTATTGCTCCCTAGACTGCTGCTATTAACTTCTTTGTGATCTTATGCCAATGCTTCTTCCTGATTGTTTCCATCACCAGTTTCACCTCTCTGGCTTGGATCTGGATACCCATCCAGTCTCCCAATGCACGTCGTAGCTTACCAGACCATTCATAATCTGCAAACAAATGTAAGGAAGTTTCTGTACTTTGAGTTGAGCATAGACTGTACGCAGGGCTATCTACTGGAATATTTAAGTGGCTGAGCCTTTTCTTTGTTAGCAGCCTATTTCGCACTGCTAACCATAGAATGAATCTATATTTTGGTTGTGCAAAAGCTGTCCAGACTAGTTCACTAATTCTCCACCTTTCTTTCATGCCTATAAAGACATCGTATCTGAGGAAAATAGAGTATCTTTCCGTTGAACTCAGTGTGTATTTGCCATTAGTAAACCAACTGATCATACTGCTTTTGATAGAATTTATTTTCTTCCAATATCAACTACAATCCATGAGGGGATTATGCATCCATATATTGCTATCATTCTTCATATATAAGCCATTAACCCATTTAATCCACAAAGAATCCTGTTTTTCAGCCAATTGCCCAATTAATTTGCCAACAGATGCAATATTCCAATTCCTGCATCCTTTGATATTGAGACCTCCATGCCTTTTTGGCACACTTATTCTGTCCCAAGATACAAGTGGAGGTTTCTTCTTCCCCTCAGTGCCCCCTCCCCCCCCTCATAAGTACTCCCTACAAAGTTTATCTACCTCTTTCAGGACACTCTGAGGCAATATGAATACAACACCCCAGAATTTACAACCTTCCAGCATAGGATAACTGTTTAGCATACCCATTCTAAATTTTCTGAGTAATCTTATCAATCAGCTGATTACATTTTAGTTTGTTCTATTTTTTTAGGAGAAAGTGATAATCCCAAATACCTTATAGGAAAAGTCCCTAGTGAAAATCCAGTGATACTTAGTAAAGTTGCCTTTGTATGGTCATCTACTCCTACTATGAAGATGTTTGATTTCTCCATGTTTGCTATCAATTATGTGACCCCAGTAAAGTGATTTAAAGCCTCCATAACTCTTCTAACATATTGCTCTTGGCCTTTACAAAATATCGTCAAGTCATCAGCAAAAATCAAATGTGTAAGCTTTAAGTGCTTACACATTGGGTGGTATTTGAAATCAGGTAAGTCACTCATACACTTGAGTACTCTAGACAGGTACTGCATGACTAATACAGATAAAAGGGGAGACATGGGATTCCCTTACCTCATTCCCCTTTTACCATCAAAGTAGCTAGTCCCTCTCGGTTAACTATTATAGAGTACTTTGGAGATGCGACACACTCCATCACAAGCCATCAAATGCTGCTTGGTTCTCAGCAACTATCTGACTCACACCTGGCTTTAACTTCAAACAAATCAGCTTTGAGATGATCTTATATATCACATTACAACAAGCAATTAGCCTGAATTGACTTGCATTTTCAGGGTTAGTCGCCTTTGGTATAAGGGCAATATTGGTGGCATTGATTTGTTTCAGCAATTGTCCAGTTTGAAAGAACCCCAGTACTGCCTCAGTGATATCCTTGCCTATGACCCTCCATGCAGCTCTATAGAAGCCACACCCATAGCCATCCGGCCTAGGACTCTTATTGATATCAATACTGAACATTGCCTTCTTCACCTCCTCAATGGTGAAAGGCTCCAAAATCCTTAGTTACTGGTCAATTGTCAATAGGGAACCATTATTGAGGAATCCTCTAAAAGTGTTCACTTTTTCTTCACATGTTTTCCCTAAAAGGTTTTCATAGTACTGCACAAAGATCTTGGCTATGTTTTCCTGTTCTATTTGCATACATCCTGCAGCATCCTTCAGCTGTGCGATGGCTTGTTTTAACTTCCTATGTTTAATAACTGAATGAAAATACCTGGTGTTTTCATCACCAAGCCTTATCCAGTTAGCCTTACTTCTTTGCTGCAAATAGATTTTTGCTAAGTAAGAAGATTTCCTGAGTTTTTTATACTTCTCCCTTTCAGTTTGTTGTAATTCAAGGTTATCTGGATCAAGATGAAGCTGCTCTTGGATATTCTGCAAAGCAGTTCTGTCCTCATTAGCTTCAGATACTATGTTCCTGAAGCTTTGAGTATTTAGCTTCTTCAATTCTCTTTTTAGCATCTTCATTTTCTTTACCACCTGAAATATTTTGCAACCATCTATCTGTATATTCTATCCTGTTTCAACCACCTTCAGAAATTGTTCATGCTCAGACCATGCATTGCAATATTTAAAAGTTCTTTTTGGCTTTCTACTGTTATCATCAAATGTAATCTTTATTGGGCAGTGATCACTGATGCCCTCAGGTAAGTAAACAACCTTACAATTGGGTATATTTTGTAGCCACTCAGCATTGATGAACATCCAGTCAATTTTTGAGAATACTCTCTGGTCAGAGCCTTTATCATTCCAAGTATATCTCTGGCCATCATGTGCTAACTCCATCAAACCACAGGTGTCCAAGCAGGTTTTGAAATCTATAACTTCTGCCCATGTAACAGGATTCCCTCCCAGTCTATCCTCACTACTTAACACTGAGTTGAAATCCCCAACCACAAGCCAAGGTAACCAACTCTTGTTGCTTTGTGTTACTAACTTAGTCCATAGTGTTTTTCTCTCCTCCTTTGTGTTAAAGGCATTTACAAAGGAGATAATACAAGTTATCTGTGTGGGGATGTATTTAACCTCACAAGTCACTATCTGCGCATCTATAATGATAGGAACAATGTTGTATAAGTCTGGTATCCATCCAATTAACACTCTCCCATTATAATGAGCATATAGATTAGTGATATATTGCCACCCTTCAAATATTTTAGTGGCTATGTCAACAATCTTTTTTCTCTTAACTTTAGTCTCCAGCAATCCTACCAATCCTACTTCCTCATTTCTGCAAAGAGATTTAACTTCCCTCTGCTTATTAGGGGCATTAAGCCCCCTTATATTCCAACACATGATCCCAACCATTCCCAGATTTCGGAATAGTTTGACCACCCTCATTCCCATCTTGGCCAATCCTGTTGTCAGCGTTGCTAGTTGTCTCTTACAGTACATGAAAGGAGTTATTCCCAACCAACTGTTGTTGAGTCTTAGACTGTTTGCTAGTTTGACTCTTAGGGATAATCCAGCTTGTTGTAGTTTGATCTTTCTGTTCCTTCACCACTAACTTTAGTGGTTGATTCTCCTTGTTAGCATCTCCCTGATGTTTCCCTACATGTGGCTTTTTAGTCTACTCCTCAGCCCCCAATCTCTCTTTTTGAGTTTCTGTAGGATCTATGCTTTGCTTCAATTGAACAGCCTCAGCTTGTTCCCCCATTATTTTGTTTTTAGTCACATAATGCTTTTTCCTACACTTTGCAATGTCATGCCAATACTGATGGCAAAATTTGCATAGAGTAGGTCTCCAATCATAAAAAAATTTCTGCTCAATCAGGTATCCTTTCTCATTCCTGAATACTACTGTATCTGGTAGCTTTGCATCCATGCCTACTTCCACCAACAGCCTCGCAAAGTTCAATCTAGCCTTCTTCTCTATATTCTGATCTACCATGAGTGGCTTGCCCACTAAACTACCTATTTTGCTCAGTCCCTTTGGGCTCCAGTACTTAAAGTCTAGTCCGGGTAGCTTGATCCATATAGGAATAATCTGAATTTCCTCTTTGGAGAACTCCATGTCAGGGTTCCAAGCTTTGACAATAAATGGCTTATTGTTAAAATGTAAGATATTTCCTTGTAAAACATCATTCTTAGTGGCAATAGAATCAAATCTCACCAAAATGATGCCATTTTTAAGCATAGGAATTTGACTAATTCCATGCTTACCCCACAACCTCTGGATGTAACCTTTGATTACTGCAAACGGGGGATGGGCTCCCAATATACAGCATACAACAGCAGAACTCCAATATTCAATTTCAGTTGCTATATCATCCAGCTCTATATCAGTGAACGAAGACTCACCATGCACAACCAGAGCAACAAATTCCAGCTTGAAACCAACTTTGTTGATCTTAGTTATGTCAAAATTGTCCCATATTAATCCTTTTGGAGGTGGTGTATTCAATTCCTCCTCGACTTCATCGGCCCATGACTTTCTTCCTTCCATCGCTGTTACGTTTTTGCCTTTATCAGTTGAATTTTGCACAATCTCTGTCCATTGACGTATAGCTTGTTCCTTATCAACAGAGCCAACCCTAATTTGTGTTACCTCTATAGCAATTGGAGGCACCGCAGATTCCCCCTCACTCTCACTTTGATTTCGTCTCGCTGTCTTTGAAGTTGATGCAATCTCTGCAATTTGGGAAGGCGTTTCTAGGTTTTCAATTGTTTTGTCCAAAATTTGGGTTACCGTTCCATTGATTCCCACTTCCTCTCCAATTTCCTTCAATTTCCCTTCATGATTTGCTTGGTTAGCTTTCGATCCTCTTGTTACGTTGCCTTTTGCTGTAGCTGCTTACGCCATTAGAGCTTTCTGAGTTGGAATTCAAGCTCTCTTTCCCATGGCTAGCGCACGTTAGTAAACTTGCGCCGAGAGAGAAAAAACCATCGCTATATATATATATTAGATAGGTTTTGTACTTTCTAGCGTGATCAACATTCTTGTTTGAGATATACAATAAATTATGATAATTTAACATCTTGTGCTGATAGTAGCTATTTTTTTTTAGTTAGTACATTAAAATATTTTAATTAATTAAAAATTGAAGTATTATTAATTGTGTGACCGAGTAATCCAAGTAAGATATTAGGAAAAAAAAAGTATAGAATACAAATTTACATTGAATGCAATATAAAATTTATAGTGAAAGAATAATAATTTTCAAATGAAGTATGTGCATAACAAATACAAAACTTTGAGAGTTTGTTTCAAACAAACAAAAAAAAATTGCAAACAAATGATTAACTTAAGCCAAATAGTACCTCTATTACCAAGTAAAATCGTCCCATATGCAAGGATATTAACTAAAAGAGCTAAGTTTTTGTAAAAGAATAATGCTAAACATCTCAGAACAAAATAATATATTGAGAAGTCACTTTTTCTTCATTAGCGTTTGGATAGGAACGGTATCAAGTTTTAAAACTGTAATTCTTTAAATGATCTAGTTTCATAAGAGATAATATATCTTCTGTGTAACATCATTTTAAAACTAATATACCTAGGAACAAAGTGATATTCTGAAATTTTGCATCAAAGGAATCTCATTTAATTTGAATGAAACTTTCTTTATCGTACTCATTTTTGCATTTAAATAATTTGCCTAGAAAAAAACTGAAACTATTAGCACTTTAAAGAAACCCTCCTCCATTTTTTAGGATATTTAAAATATCCCTTAAATCATACAGTAGAAAAATTGAAGGGATGATTCAGTTGTAACATCGAAAGTGAATGCATGCATGCTTGGATGACAAGAAAATTTTCAACTCCGCCAAAATAAGAATAAGTAGCACCAATTTTCACTTCCTTTCCGTTTATTTCCATCAGATATATTTCTGATACTGTAAATATATATAAAGTTTCATCAAATTTAATTTAACAAACAAGCACACATATCTCATTCCCAGCAATGAACATTATAGGGTGAATTAATGATTTTATCGAACAAGTCATGTTGGATATCTTCATTTCAATTCGTTTGTCTGCCATAAATTTATTGGAGTAAGATTTAGTATTTGTAATGGTTATAAATGAGATTATATGGGAAATTTGTATGAAGAGAAAACAATTGACCTATTCTATTCTTTCAGAAAGAAAGAATAACGGAGAACAATGGATTGAAGATTCCATCAATTTAACATTGAACGTTAACATTAAATATTTTATACATTATAACATATAGTTCAATTTTACTTCTTTGGTTATTGTAACGACCCGACCGGTCGTTTTGAGCTTTAGCGTGCCGTTCGACGGTCTGAGCCTTGAGTAACTTCACTTCAGGTATTATGACTTGTACGCGTGGTCGGAATTTAATTTCGGAAAGTTTCGGAGTTGATTTGGAAAATAAATTCTAATTTCGGAAGTCTTAAGTTGGAGAAATTGACAAAAGTATGATTTTTGAGTAAACAATCTCGGAATCGGAATTTGTAGGTTTTAACAGATTCGTATGATGATTTTGGACTTGGGCGTATGTCCGGATCGGTTTTTGGATGACCCGGGAGCGTTTCGGCGCCTATGGTGGAAGTTGGCATTTTGGAAGAATTTTATAAAAATTGGGTTGAGGCGTATTTCAATGTTATCGATGTCCGTTTGGGATTTCGAGTCTGGGAATAGCTCCATATGGTGATTCTGGTATTGGGAGCGCATCCGAAAGTGGATTTGGAGGTCCGTAGGTCATTTCGGGGTCATATGGCGAAAGTTAAAAATTTGAAGGTTTTTTAAAAAGTTTGACCAGGAGTGAACTTTGTGATATCGGGGTCGGATTCCTATTCCGGAAGTTGGAGTAGGTCTGTAATGTCGAATATGACTTGTGTGCGAAATTTGAGGTCAATCGGACGTGATTTGAAAAGTTTTGGCATCAGATGTAGAAGTTTGAAGTTCTAAAGTTCATTAAGCTTGAATTGGGGTGCGATTCATGATTTCGATGTTGTTTGGCATGATTTGAAGGCTCGACTAAGTCCGTATTGTATTTTAGGACTTGTTGATATAATTGGTTGGGGTTCTGAGGGCCTCGGGTGGATTCCGGAAGGTTAACAGATTAATTTTTAGACTTAAGAATTTCTGAAGCTTAATGCTTCTGGTGTAATCACACCTGCGTAACTTTGGCCGCAGATGCGAGATCGCGGGTGCGGTGAATTACTCGCAGAAGAGAGAATGGACTGGAACTGGGGCAGCCGCAGAAGCGTACTGGAGCAGCACACCTGCGGGTGTGCAGGATCGAGGAAGTTGCCGCTGGTGTGTAAAAATGCGCAGATGCGCGAGAGCAGGTCGCACTTACGATGTCCGCAGAAGCGAAAAGACTTCCGCAGGTGCGAGTTCTTGGCTGGGCAGTGAGGACAGCTGGAGCGGAATTCGGTCAGCACCTGCGGAGCCGCAGAGGCGGTCAGTTCACCGCAGGTGCGATGAATCCTGGGCAGTGTGTTCTCTTTAAATTGGGGGTTTGGTTCATTTTCACTTCATTTCGTCCATGGGAGCCGTTTTTGGGGAACGTTTGGAGTGCCATCTTCATCAACTATAATGGGATAAATGATTTCTTCACATTGTGAGTAAATACATGGTTTTTACATGGATTCAAGCATGAAAATTGATAGAAATTGTTGGATTTTGAAAGAAACCTAAAAATTTATATTTTTGGATTTCGACCACGAATTAGGGCAAGAAATTGAGAACAAATCATATATTTGATTTCATGATGTTATGGGTAGTGGTTATCTTCGAAAATTTTCGGAATCCGGGTACGTGGGCCCGAGGATGAATTTTAGGAATTCTTCAATTTGGGTTGAAAAAATCACTTTAATAGCTAAGATGTGAACTCTTGAGCATGTATTGACTATTTTATATAACATTTGACTAGTTTCGATCGTTTGGCACCGAGTTCAGGATTTAAAGCACAATTTTGGACTGGAAAGTAAGTTTTGAGACGAGGTAAGTCTCCTGTCTAACTCTGTGAGGGAAAAAATACCCCTAGGTGTTGTATGTTGATGTGTGCTACTTGTTGTGGGGGCTACGTACGCGCGAGGTGACGAGAGCCCGTATGTAGCTACATTCATGTTATTGTCCGGGTAGGCTTAGGTTCACATCATTGTGTAGCTGCACTATTTGAGCATTCTCTCACCTATCAAATTCCTCTGTTTTATATTTCTACTTGAGACTAGACTTGCCTTTATAGAGACTTCACGAGTTCACGATTAGTCACCTGAATAACTTTACTCCTCTTACGGCAAGTTTCCGTGATATATATACTTCATTGAAAGGTTTTTGTTAAAGAAATTATAACTCATACGTTTATTCGTGAGTGGGGTCAAGAACCCGTCAAAGTTTCTTATTCTAATGGGATCGGGCTGTTCGCCTCGGCAGGATTATGTATTTCACTTTTATTGGATCGGGCCGATCGACTCGGCATGATTTATGTACCACACTCTCATGGGAGCGGGTTGTTCGCCTCGGTAGTTTAATAGATGCATCTATGGTTCGTGCCGTTCGACCCTCGGCAGTGCATAATTTAAATATTTATGTTGGATCGGATCGTACGCCTCGACATTTTCTATATCGTATCCTCATGGAATCGTGCGTAATATTTGGCAAAAAGCCAGTGTATCTGTGAGTCTTCCCGATTTGAATTATGACAATCTATCTGATGAGATCCACTATATCTATATATATGCTCCAGTTAAGGAGGGAATTTCTAATGGAAAGCTTGAGTACCTCGTAAAGAGGGGGATTTGTACCACGTAATTTATACGTGTTTATCTCATTTATTTACTTTGCCTCATAATTACTTACCTCTTTATTGTACCTGATGTTATTGGACCATTAGTGAGTGTCGATGTCGACCCCTCGTCACTATTCCTCCGGGGTTAGGCTAGATACCTACTGGGTACACGTTGATTACGTACTCATACTACACTTGCTGCACATTTTTGTGCAGGTACATAGGTGACTAGTGACCTTGTGAGAGCAGAGGCGTGTATGCATGCGGGGACTTACGTGAGCTGCATTCCATATTACGACTCGCAGCTGGCAGAGTCTCCTTCAGAGTATTTATATTTCTCCTGTCCAAATTTGTATTTCGGACAACTGCTGTATTTTATTTTACATTCCTAGTTGATGCTTATGCACTTGTGACACCGGGTGTTGGGGTGATTATGGGTTGTTCTGTATTGAAATTGTTAAGAATATTATTATTTACATTGTGAATTCCATCTTTTACTATTTAATTGAAGGAAAATATAACTTCAAAAATATTAAAATGAGAACCAAATTAAGTATTTATTTTTGGCTTGCCTGATAGCGGTGTCCGGCGCCATCATGACCTTTAATGGATTTTGGATCGTGACAGTTATCTTAAAATGTTTTACGACCACAAAAGTTTCTCGTATCGTATTTTCATTCTTTCACAAGAACTTTAATTTATTCTGTATTCTACTTATTGCAATACGGAAATCATAAAATTCCCCTCTCAAGAATATTATACCATTCATATTGCCAATTCTTTTATTGATCATAGTTTCAATTTATTAGAGACAATAATGTGATAGTTGTACTATAAATTAATACTGCAATATCACTTTCAGAATAAACACTATTTTGCACCAACTTGAGATCATGATAGCAAACAATCGTTATATTTAGAAATTGGGTAAGGGTTAATGTTCTTTGTGATTAGATATTTCATCCCATAATTTAAAAATGAACTTCACATGATTTTATGCATGCAAGTATGCAACAATATATTTTTGCCATCTAAATACTTTTTGGCCGAAATAACAATTATAAACATATCAAAAATGTAAATTTAGAATACATTTCAAGATCATCATAAGTATGTCATTTATCCTAATATTTACAAAACATAAATTTCACAAAATTCACAAAAGGTAGAAATTTATAAGTAAATAATAAAGTAAAATTAAGAAAACAGAACCCGTTTTTTATCGAGTTTCACCTAAGAGATTTGCATATTGTCACAGATTGTTGCCTTTCGTTTTTGTTCCTTTTGCATGTGGTCAACTCTTTAGACGATTTTTCTTCTGCCTGCAAGGTCTTAATGAATTTTTATCTTCTAAACGCATTATGTAGACTCCTTTGTATGAGAAGAAGATCCACAAAGACAACAGTCACCAATTAACACACCATTTAACAGAAATATAACCCACATGGAAAGAGTTTGCCACTATATAATTTGTCACATACAGGAATGAATATAAGTTAAACAATCGTGTCTTCCCTCCTTCAGGCTCAATAAAGGCAGCAACGGATCCCTCCTTTGACACATTAGTAACTGATACTACTATGAAAAGTTAGACCTCTTCCAATAAATTTAGTATTTTTATTTAATATTTTTTATAAGTGGAATATTTAAATTAATTAGAAGGGCAATTATGTAATTTAACTTTTCAATTAAGGTCTTCTTACTTTTAATATAATATAGATAAGTTCGCATCCATCACTACAAAATAGTTGTGGATGGAGTGATACTCTATATATCAATTTATCGACTTAAAATTTTGAATTCATTTCTAAATACACAAACTGATCGTGTGATGCCCACAATGGAGGGTGGGCTGATAACGGCGGGCCAAACAGACTGGCGCCCCTTCTGAAGAAGGGGCGCACATATCACCTTAGACGAATTCCACATCAGAATGGGAGAGAAAAGTGAAGAACTTAATAAGGCATGACACAAGTTCACATGGTATGCGCTTTTGGGGCTCGATGTGACGTAACCCAAAAGCTAAATTTGTGCGGGTCTAGGTTCAAAGCGGACAATACGTGTCATGGCCTTGTCGCGACAAATGGACACTCTTGTATACGAATACCAAAGTGCACTTTGAACACACACCAAAAATAAATGTTTTACTGTCTGCTTGCATGCGAAGCGCGAGCTAGGAATGCACAAGGTACTTCCCTATATAGCAAGTTGGGCAGAGAAGACAATTTAACTGCATATTTGGGAGGGAACAAGATCACGATCTTGATCTTACATAGACAGTACGTACCCACTTAAAGCTTAAAATCAGTACTCTTTTGGCCTTTATATATATATGGGGACGTCCTCTTTAAGCAAGTTGCGTGACCACTAGTACAGGAAGCTTATGCCAATTTTTACTTGAGGGAAGTAAAAGTAAAAGATTTTCAAATGAATGGAGGATGTTTCAGCTCTGCACATATCGTGTGTGTCATTCTCCTTGAATATGGCATTCCGAAAATGATAAGATTCCGTTTAGCCTATGCTCAACTTGAATTCGTTAATATCAATGGCGGCCTCAAAATTTAGATACGATGGGTTTTAGATTGAAAATGAGTTATGAAATGTATATATTTAAAATTATCTATATGTTTGTTTTTCAAATTTATACATAGGGGTGACAAATCTAATCCAAACTCATTTTACCCGTTCAACCCGCCCAAATTTTAATGGGTTTTGGCTAGAACGATATTTGAAAATGGACTGTTTTGGGCTAGCCCAAGTTAACCCATCAAAAATCATCAGTCCAAATAGACTAATGATAAGGTCCAACCTTGACCCATGAAAATGTTCAATCTTAGAGTTCTACCTTAACCCATATTCTGAAATATATTTTCTAATTTTTTCGCATTTGGTAGGTTTAAATGTTTGAAAAAATATTTTCTTTATAAATTTATTTTTCTCCGATTGGATAAAAATATTTTCTCTATCAAGAAAAGAGAATATATTTTCCAAAACTCTTTTTTAACCGTCCCCATCTCCACCAACCCCCATCACCCCACCC
>AWOL01S0045060.1:13830-66793 GCA_000715115.1 Nicotiana otophora
CCCACCAAACCCCACTCTCACCCACCCACCACCCAACCCCACCCCGACCCTCCACCCCAAATACTTTTTTCAACATCATAAAAAGAAAATATTCATATTGTTGAAATGAAAAAGAAAATACTCTACCTACAATATTAAAAGAAAATACTCTAAATAATATTTCTATTTAGGATAGGTGTAAGGGTTCGAGGGTAGGGTGGGAAGTTCTGATTTTACTATTTTGTATTATTCTAATCTTTGTTAGTATTATAAGATGAAGAACTATCAAATAAAATTCTAAATCCAAATTAAGGAAAGAAATCATTTGGCATGAATTGATATTTATTCCAAAATATAAGATAACTTTCATAAAGCACTACAGTTTAGAGCCTAATTGTAATGACCCGACCGGTCGTTTTTAACTCTAGCGCGTCGTTCGGCGGTTTGAGGCCTTGAATAGCTTCACTTCATGTATTACGACTTGTATGTGTGGTCGGAATTGAATTTTGGGAAGTTCGGAGTTGACTCGGAGGGAAAATTCTAATTTCGGAAGTTTTAAGTTGGAAGAATGGACTAAGGTTTGAATTTTGAATAAAAGACCTCGGAATCGAAATTTAAACGTCCCAATAGGTTCGTGGGCGTATATTCGGGTTGAGTATCGGGTCGCCCAGGAGCATTTCAGCGCTTATTATGGAAAGTTGGTATTTTGAATATTTTAAAATTTCCTAAGTTTGGTTTGAGGTGAACTTTGGTATTATCGATGTCCGTTTGGGGTTCTGAGCCTTGGAATATGTTCATATTGTGATTTATGACTTGTGCGTAAAGTTTGGCGTCATTCCAGAATGTTTACGTATGAATTGGACGCGTTCGACAAAGTTTGAAAGTCTAAAGAAAGGTTTCGATCATCGATTCGTAGTTTTGATATTGTTTTGTGTGATTTGAGGTCTCGAGCAGGTTCATGTGATGTTTTGGGACTTGTTGGTGTGATTGGATGGGGTCCCGGGGGCCTCGGGTGTGTTTCGGGGTAGTTTCAAACCAAGTTTGGCTAAGTTGTTGTTACTGGTATTGTTCTTCGCGAACGCGAAGGGCCTCACGCATTCGCGAAGAAGGAATTTTGGACTGGGCCCTTTTGTTCTATGCGTTCGCGATTTGGCAGACGTGTTTGCGAAGGGCAAGCCGACAAAGCTTCACGTCCGCAAGCCCTGTCTCGCGTTCGCATAGAGGAACTGGTGGGCTGAAACAGATTGTGCTTCGCGAATGCGAGGGACTTGCTGCGTTCACGAAGAAGAATTTCTGGGCCTGAGTTTGTTGAACTTCGCGAATGAGGGGGCAGTGACGCGTTCGCGATGAAGGTCGCCTGGGCAGTGTATAAGTTTGCAAAAACGGGTTTTGGCTCATTTTATCTCAAATCTTCCATGGGAGCCGAGCCTAGGGAGATTTTGTGGGAGCTTCTTCGTCACCCATCACTAGGTAAGTGATTTCTTCATATTGTGAGTTAAATACATGAATTATACATGGATTTAAACATGAAAATTGGTGAAAATTATGTGATTTTTGAAGAAAATATTGAATTTGGTATTTTGGACATTTACCATGAATTTGGACATGGAATTAGGAACAAATTGTATATTTGAGCTCGTGGTGTTATGGGTAAAGTTTAGTTTTTAAAATTTTCGGAATCCAGACACGTGGGCCCGAAGGTTGACTTTATTGACTTTTCGAGCAGAGTTGTGAATTGTTATAAATAAATTAATTATGATATTGGAGTATATTTTTATTGATTTTTCATGATTGTTTGACTAGTTTGGATCGATGGGCATTTGGTTTGAAGTGTTAGAGTAGCGGTGGAACCGATTATGGAACTTCAGAGTGAAGTAAGTCTCCTGCCTAACCTTGTGAGGGGGAAACTACCCCCTAGGTGACATAATTGTTATGTGCTATTAGCTATGGGTTCTATGTACGCACGAAGTGATGAGAGTCCTTACGTAGCCAAATCATGTTTATGTCCGGGTAGACTTAGGACTTTACCATGTAATATTTGAACTCATTCTGTTGGCTTAATTAATTAAAATTATAATTGAATTCAATTTGGAAACATATACATATATATATATATTAGGACGAGCCTTATTGCCTTGAGTTGTTGGCAAGTTATTTGAGAAAAGGTAAAGGTTATACTCACATTGTGTTTATATACTGTATCGTAAGCTCATATCTTGTAATTCGATAATTCCTTTCCTTTCTTGTGGAGCGGGCTGAATGCCTCGGCAAGATTATGTATCACACTCTCATGGGAGTGGTTCGTTCGCCTCAGCAGTATAATAGATGCATCTATGGTTCGTGCCGCTCGACCCTCGACAATGTACATATTATGATGGGATCGGGCCGTTTGCCTCGACAGTATTATATTCCTTTTGAGATCTGGTCGTACGACATCGGCATAATCGTGTGTTACATCGCTAGCAGTCCGAATATTCACGAGATCTTTCCTTCCACTTATACCTTGCATTTTTATATGGTATATCTTATCCATTGATATTGGTACTGGATATTTTCTGAGGGATTGGTATGTCTTGTGTTCATATACTGTATCGTAAAGGTAAAGGTATGTCTTATCCATTTTTATATAAGAGATTGATATCGTTTAAAGAAATTATTAGAAGATTGTGTTAGTTACAGATTTACCTCACTACTACTGTTGTACTTCTTATCTGTTTATGATTTACCATAGTGATTTATTGGACCACTAGTAAGTATCAATGTCCACCCCTCGTCACTACTTCTTCGGGGTTAGGCTAGATACTTACTAGCTACGCATTGATTTACGTACTCATGGTGCACTTATGCACTAAATGTGCAGCATGTGACAGGTTCATTTGGTGATCATCTTGGCGCGTAGGCACAATTGTTGAGGAGAATTTACGTGAGCTGCATTCCAGGCTACGCATCGCAGTCCACAGAGTCTCCATCGTACTATTTATTTTATCCTGTCTCATTTACATTCTAGACAGATATTGTATTATTATGGTACTCCTTAATAAATGCTCATGCACTGGTGACACCGAATTTTAGAATATGCTAGTTGATGCTTACGTTTCTGTATATTATCATCGCCCTTCATTTCTCTTACAAGCTACAAATTTTGTATATTCATGTGGATTTAAAAGTGTAAATTTCCTTATTACAATTTATGATTTCGCACGAGCCTTATTGCCTTGAGTTGTTGGCAAGTTATTTGAGAAAAGGTAAATGTTATACTCACCTTGTGTTCATATACTGTATCGTAAGCTCGTGTATTGTAATTCGATAAATCCTTTCTTTTCTTGTGGAGCGGGCCGAATGCCTCGGCAGGATTATGTACTACACTCTCATGGGAGCGGGCCATTCGCCTCATCAGTATAATAGATGCATCTATGGTTCGTGCCGCTCGACCCTCGACAATGTACACGTTATGATGGGATCAGGCCGATCGCCTCAACAGTATCATATTCTTTCTGAGATCTGGCCGTACGACCTCGACATAATCGTGCGTTAAATCGCTAGCAGTCTGAATATTTACGAGGTTCTTCCTTCCACTGATGCCTTGCATCTTATATGTTACTTACTTATCCGTTTGGTATTGGCACTTGATATTTCTGAGCTGTTGAAATAGAATACGAGATTGAGAAATTGATATTGTTAAAAGAAATTTTGGAAGATTGTGTTAGTTAAAGTTTTACCTGTGATGACCCAAAATGTCATCTTTAAATTTAATAATTAATTCTATGTTCTAAGACCTCGAAAAGTACTTTTTATTATTCCTCGAATTACGTGTGCAATCCGTAAAATTTTCTGGAAAATGTTTATGAGAAAAATAGATTAAAATGTGAATTGGAGCTTTAAAACTCAATTGAGTTGACTTTGGTCAACATTTTGAGCAAACGAACCCGGATCAGTGTTTTGACAGTTCCG
This sequence comes from Nicotiana otophora, assembly GCA_000715115.1. Classification (NCBI taxonomy): domain Eukaryota; kingdom Viridiplantae; phylum Streptophyta; class Magnoliopsida; order Solanales; family Solanaceae; genus Nicotiana; species Nicotiana otophora. Next base: position 17,761 of record AWOL01S0045060.1, read on the forward strand.
GTAGGTCCGTATCGTGATTTGGGACTTGGGCGTATGCTCGGAATTAAATTCCAAGGTCCCTAGCCCGAGGTATGGAATTTTGATGAAAAATTAAAAGTTTAAGTTCAAATAGTGACCGAATGTCTAATTATGTGAAAACTACCAAGGAACAGAATTTTTATGATTCCAACAGCTCCGTATGGTGATTTTGGACTTAGGAACGTGATCAGAATTATATTTGGAAGTCCGTAGTGAAATTAGGCTTGAAATGGCTAAAACAAGAATTTAAATTTGGAAGTTTGACCGGGGAGTTGACTTTTTGATACCAGAGTCGGAATCCAGTTTTGAATATTTTTATAGCTCCGTTATGTTATTTTTGACTTGTGTGCAAAATTTGAGATCAATCGGACTTGATTTGATAGGTTTCGACATCGAATGTAGAAGTTTAAAATTCTAAGTTTCATTAAGCTTGAATTGGAGCATGATTCATGATTTTAGCGTTGTTTAATATGATTTGAGGTTTCAAATAAGTTCGTATGATATTTTAGGATTTATTGGTATATTTGGTTGAGGTCCCGAGGGTCTCGGGTGAGGTTCGGATGGTTAACGGATCAAAGGTTGGACTTAAAAAGCTGCTGCAATTTTTCCTCTTCTGTTGGACATTCTGGGTTGTGGTCGAGCCTAGATATCGAGCCCAGGTATCGAGCCCAGGGTTGACGAGGCTCAGGCTCAAGCTTGTATATCGAAGCCATGATCGAAAGTCCAGCTCGAGGGCCATGATCGAAGGTTTAACTCGAGGGCCATGATCGAAGGCAAGGCTCGAGGGCCAGGATCGAGACCTAAGATCGAGGGTCACAATCGAAGGCTCAGGCTCGATGCCATGATTGAGGCTATGATCGAAGGATCGGGCTCGATGCCATAATCGAGGCCATGACCGAGGTCTAGGCTCGAGCCTGTGATCGAAGCCATGATCGAGGCCTAGGCTCGAGGGCCATGATCGAAGCCACGATCGAGGCCCAGTTCCGAAGGCTGTCTGGGCAGCTTTATAAAAAGAGGACATTCGTCCCATTCGCCATGTTTAACAAATTGGAGCTTGAGCAGAAGCGATTTTGGATAGATTTTCAAGGATAGACATTGGGGTAAGTAATTCTAACTCGGATTTAGTATATATACACAAATATATCATTGGTTTCACCATTTAACTAGTGTTTTGAGATTGAAATTTGGGAAAGATTTTGAAATCTCATAGAAATAAATTTTCGAGATTTCGGTATTGATTCGGAGTCGTATTTGAGTGAAACTGGTATGGTTGGACTCGTAATTGAATGAGTTGTCGGATTTTGTAACTTTCATTGGATTCCGAAACGTGGGCCCCACGAACGAATTTTTAATTAATTTCGGAATTTTATTGAAAATGTAGTATTTTATTATAGAATAGATTCCTATAAATTTTAATGATTGTATCGAATTATTTTGGCTAGATTCGAGCCAGACAGAGTTGGATAATCGAGAAAAATATCTATTAGTGGATTAAATTGGAGCAAGACGAGGTAAGTCTCTTGTCTAATCTTGTAAGGGAGAAATTACGTCATAGGTGATTAAAATTAAATAATTGTTGCTAATTGTGGGGGCTACGTACGTACGAGGTGACAAGAGTCCGTGCGTAGCTACTATTAATGCTAAAGTCTAGGTAGTTTAGGACTCAAAGCATAAATTACTTGTGTAAATTATATTCTTTGTTTAATTAATATTATTTGATATATATATATATATATATATATTAAAGGATGAAAATCTCATATACTTGATTTTTCTGTTTAAATTAATAAATTGTTAAGAGAAATTGTTCTTCCTCCTGAATTTATCTTATAACAAATATACTCTCATTCCGGAGGTACATAAGAAAATATTCTCCTTTATTGTGGAGCGGGCCGAATGCCTCGGCAGGATAAATACATCTATGGATCGTGCCGCACGTCCCTCGGCAGTGTACACAAAACTCTGGATCGGGTCGTACGACCTCGGCAAAAATCGTGCCTGATAATAAAAATTTCACGATACTTGGACAGTTTATTGCAGTTTGTAAAGCTATTTGATAAATTAAAAATTTATTAAAATTGAATTGCAGCTTGTATAGCTATTTGATAAGTTGGAATATTTATTGAAATTGAAGGATTTAATTAATAGATTGAAAATTGTTGCATTTGAAGGATTTTTATTATTTCTGCTAAATGAATAAAATTATTGTTAACTCTGTGAATCATGTTGATTTGAATAATTATAATTTATTCCATTTATTATTGTTGACCCTTAGTGAGTGTCAAAGTCGCCCATCTCGTCTCTACCACTTCGAGATTAGGCTTGATACTTACTGGGTACACGTTGTTTACGTACTCATGCTACACTTGCGGTACTCTTTGTGCAGCATCTGAGACACATACTAGTGGAGGACCTATCATAGCACATCCTCGTTATCCAGGGGCGTAGTGGTGAGCTACCTTTCTGAGCCGTCCTGCAGCTACCAGTGTCTCTTCTTGTATTTTTAATTCTATCTATTTTCATTTCAGACAGTATTTGAATTTTTGTATAACCTACTAGATGCTTATACACTTGTGACACCAGGTCTCGGCACACACATTGGTAGAATTTGGTATCTTATTATTTTCTTGGAGTTAAATATTATTGATATATGTTTAATTTATTAGTTGGCTTGCCTAGCTGTAGTGTTGGGCGCCATCACGACCTATAGGTGAAATTGGGTCGTGACATTACCTCACTACTACTATTGTGCTTCTTATTTGTTTATGATTTACCATGTTGATTTATTGGACCACTAGTAAGTGTCAACGTCGATCCCTCGTCAGTAATTCTTCGGGGTTAGGCTAGATATTTATTGGGTATGCGTTGATTTACGTATTCATACTGCACTTCTGCAGTAAATATGCAGGATCTGACAGGTTCATTAGGTGATCATCTTGGCGCATAGGCGCAGCTGTTGCAGAGACTTTATGTGAGCTGCATTTCAGGCTATGCATCGCAGTCCATAGAGACTCCACCGTACTAGTTATTTTATCCTGTCTCATTTACATTCTAGACAGATGTTATACTATTATTGTACTCCTTAGTACATTTTCATGCACTTGTGACACCGGATTTTGAGATATACTAGTTGATGCTTATGGTTCTGTATATTATCATCGCCTTTCATTTCTCTTATAAACTACAAATTTTGTACGTTCTCGTGGATTTAAAAGTGTAAATTTCCTTCCTTATTAAAAATTTATGATTTTGAAAGTAGTAAAATAAGTAATTAAATTGATCAATCACCGTTGGTTTACTTGACGGCGGCGGCGTTAGGCGCCATCACGATCTATAGTGGATTTTGGGTCGTGACTGTTCCTACTTTGGTTTCCAAAATGATGAACTATATCAATGCCATTTCTTTCTCTTAGAAAAAAATGAAAAATAAAAATGAAGCATTTGGCAAGGAGGGATCCTTTGATCTGGTAACTGTAAACTACAAGTAATAGTCCTACGTAAGGGGTGTACAAACCGAACCGAAAAATCGTACCAAACCGAAAAGTCAAACCAAATCGATTAAAAAATTCGATTAGGTTTGGTTTGATGTGGTTTGGTATTAATTAAAAAAATTTGAACCAAACCGACATATAATATTTTATTTATTTGTTTTTACTTTTAAGACTTTTTATAGAATTTTCTTTAAAAAATGTATAAAAGAATTTGCGATTCTCTTATGGGATGTATTATTTAGTTAAATATGAAGTGCTCCATATTTACTAACTTTAAATAATGAGTTGTATGATCACTTTCTTATCAAGTGTTAGTGAAATGGGTCAATCTCTTCATTCTTCCATATTCATATGTCAAGATCTACTAAATTCTTATATCTTTTTCGAATTTTAAATAATGTTGCGATAATTTAAAATTAAATAGTACATATCATTTATATAGGTTCATATTTATTTTTATGTTTAATTATTAAATTTGGTTAACCTTGAAAGTGTATATCAACGTAAAATTATTGTTAGACGATAAAAAAAATAACTATCATGTGTTACTAAGAAAATTCTTCCATAAGAATATTTTAATAGATCATATATTTGTCAATTTTTTTAATTTTTACTAAACATATATTTACTTTTAAAAAATTTAACAAAGTAAGATTGAAATAATATTCATATAACAAAAAAACTCGAAAAACCCGAAAAACCTAACAAAAGCGAACCAATCTAAACAAATATAGTTGGTTTGGTTTAATTTTGATAAAAATCGAACAAACCCGGTCCATGTACGCCCCACATATGAACTATTCGATGAAAAGAAAATTCCTATATATGAACTACACTAATTATTAAATTTGTATTAATAATGTACTCTACATAAAAAAAACTAATTATTAAATTTGAATTTTGTTATTAATTTTAGTTTAATAATGCCGACTCTTTTAACCTTGTATTACTTGATCGGTAGTAAATAATGTGATATATTATAATATTTTATTTCTGGATTCAGTTAAATATTATAAGTACGTCTTGGATACGGCCTAACGTCTGTTATACTATTTGTCTATGCTAATAGGAGCAGATTTTTGTGAGGTTTTAGGTCTTCTTGGCCTTTTACAATGTTGAATTTAATAAAATGTCTTTTTTAGATCTTTTATGTGTAAATGAAAGATTTCTTACGTGTAAAAGTAAATCTCCCATGTGTAAAAAAAAAAGGTAGGATTATAAAACTAAAAAGAAATTTGTAAAAGGCCAAAAAAACCAATCGACTAGATTTTTGTTGATTACAGTGGCTTGAATTACTAATTGAATATGAGAATGCCGGTCACGGTCTTTTATTTTGGGATCGCAACAAAAATTAAGTAGTGGTTTATGATTCTTACTCAACTCTTCATTATTTTTCCCTTATCCAGGATCACCAAAAAAATAAAAAATGCTGGGAATATTTGGTTTAGAAGGATAAATAAGTTAGTTGAGCAATCAGCGTCATTTGGAAACAAGGAAGCGATCGAGTACTAGGACTAAAACTAGAGGTACAAGGAAGCAGCAAGTATTAGTGAGCTATTCTATAAGTGAGTTTAGCAGCTCTTTGTCAACGTAACTAACTTGCCAATAAGGGACATTTCTGTTATTTCAAAGATTTTCGTGCTTTATTATGTTGTGCTAAGTGCAATAGTATGTGCACCTTCTCAATTGTGGAGCCCACCTTCATAAGTGCAATTGTAAACGGCGATACTCTAACGTGGGCTCCAGCAGCCGCATCAGCCTTTTAGTGCTATCATACCATGTGGAGCCCATTTAAACATAAGAATTATCTAAAGCTTTAACAAAAATGGAGTAACAGTTCTACCCCTAAAAAAAGCTGAATAACATTTTAAGAATAAAAAATTCAAACAGGTAATAATTACTTAGACAGGCATAACTTCAAATCCAAATAAAAACAATAAGAGAAAACAAGGTGCACTCAATCAAAAGACAACTTTAGCCGGGATTGATCAGGCACCCAAAAAGAAAAATATTGTAGTTCAAGAATTAAATAAGGGTAAAATTAAAAGACATGAGAATCAAGAAGATAAAGAATTCTAATCGAACAGAAATTGATATTAAACTAGAGGAAAAGAAATTGAGTACCGAAATTAGAATAATGAGATTTCAGAGCAACAAATACATTGCGGGGATATATACCAAGTAACTTATAATAGAAGGGTTTTAGAGAGAAAAACTGTCAAACTCTTCTTTTCCCTTGTTAGAAAGAAACGACTCTTTTGTTTTTACCAAACAATGTATAATTATAACTTATATAGGACAAAGGAGTAATGATAGTGTGATGGATGTAGAATGTATAATATCATCTAAAGTGATAGTAAAAGTATATATATTGAGCATTAACTTAGATGCATGATAACTATATAACAATGTTAAGCATTTTGTTCATAAATCAATCTTTCAACGGTCAATCATGAGTTCATAAAATTTATCTTTTAAGAGTTAACGTATAGTTCATATATAAATTAGATTCTACAAAAGCTTCTTATGAAAAATATACATACTTTGAATTTTTTTTTAAAACGTAGAATATAATTTATTGGGTAAAAATATTTATGTGTCAGAATTGACATAGTTTATTTTATTTAATCATCACTGGACAGTGGCAACATTACTACTAAGATAACCAGACAACTAGAGTACACTACTTCTTTGCTGAATAGTTAAATATGCTTATATAACATATTGCTGAAGTTATTTTATTTAAATTTGAGTATTATAATTAAAATAGTTGAGATGTACTATTCAATTGAAAATCATAACAAAATTGCATCAGTTCTAAACTTTTTGAAGGACAAGCAAATCAGTAACTTTTTAATAATAGTAGATGCAAATGAACCTATCACTTAACAATATTAGTTAAAAGATTAAAAAAAACACAAAAGCTCAAGATTATTAGAGGCCTTTGATTGTAAGTTGATCAACTATATCGGGGTTCACTGCAAAATATGCTTTAATTCTAACTGTTCGAGGCAATTTTAGAGGAGAATTAAAATAGTCGAGTCATGAGCAAGTCTAATAGAGTCTTGCGGATCGGTACTGAGACGTCTGTACTTATCTTCGAGAGGCTACATGACTGTTAGGAGTACTTCCCTTCTTAATTCCTCATCGTGCGATTTGATTCCTGTGAGGCTTGTGCCTTTATTTTCCTCCTACTCAATCTTACACGACGTAAGGCAGTTGTTATCAATTGGATATCGAGGAGTTGTAGTGGTACTGCAGACGTAGTGCAGGATATTTTTTCCTGCATATTCGGGCAGGCTATTATCATCGCCTTGCAGAAGGATGTTTTGTTGTTTCAGCTCAGTATCTGTATTTCCTATGATTTCGAGTCTATGCACAAATTATTATGATGTCCATGCGTTGTTATCCCACAATATTGGTGTTATGGTATGGTATTTATTTATGGATTGCGCAGTGAATGACTCGAAAAGAGAATTTCTCAGTTCATGATTTAGAGGTTCGGCATTTAATTCCAGCAGAGGAAAGACAATCGGTCTATGGATGTTCAGGCTTAGATTGATGGATTAACGAGACTTGATATTTTCGGGCGTGGTGGAATTTTCAATTGTGATGTGGTATCGTCGTCCTTGTTGAACGCATTAAGGCTCGCCGGTGTTAGGGTCTTCTTGATTTGCCTTCGGAATATGGTGTTATGAAATGATGCCTGAGGAGAGGTTGTCAGAAATGGCGGTATGTAGCAGTTTCTGAATCAAATCGATGTTTCTAATGCTGATGGCTCAAGAAAGATGATATTCGAGGAGGCTTAGAGTTGGTAGCAATTTATCAGTTCAGGTGCTACATAGATGGATTTTGATTTGAGGCAGCTATTGGGCAACGAAGGATGAGGAAGGATATGGTGGGAGGTGTCCCGCGGTGGTTGAATTACTAGCCGGTCAAGTATGAAAAAAAGAGGTCGAGAAGTTGCTTAAAGGATATGGTTTAACCGAAGTGAGAGTGGCAGAGTAGCATATGAATTCTGTGGTAGGATAGCCACATGCCTTGAGAAAAGTTTAGAGCGATTTGGGAATCGTGGTGGGAAGCAAGTAGGTCTACGGATTTTATTTGAGATGAAAGCTACTGCACTGAGGAAGATTGAGTATGGCAAAGAGGAGTTTGCTTGAAATAAAGAGGGGTGTGAAAACTTGATTACCGTTTTTGGATGCAACATGACTTCGAGTTTGTAATACATTGTCGGACTTTCAGTTGATGTCTATGGGGAAAGAACAGATTCTTACAGCTGGCGGGCAAGCATGGGCTCGGGAGGATTTACTGATTTCGTGGTAGTTGAACCCTGTGCAGCGTCATTAGAAGATGTCAGTATAGAATTCCACAGGTGGGCTATCTCCTGTGAACATGTTAGCGATTGCGTGATTTTGATAAATTTTCTATAAAGAGTTCTACTTACTACCCAACAGAAGGTCGAATATGCGATTGTGGATGATAATTCGGAATGTTCGGGAAAAGCTTAGCAAGAGACTACAAGAAATTTGGCGGGTTGACGGTGCGGGATCATGGTAAATTGAGGAGGGGGAATCTTATGGGTTCTACATTATGTGATGGTAGTTTAAAGCTAAGTGCGAGATCCCACCATCTATGATTGGATCGCGCGGTTGTTGGCTTGTGCGGTTTCTGATTATCCGTTCATTGTTGGATCAATTATGACCAAGAAAAGAAAATATCAGGGGTAATTCAAGCAAAGAACTTGATGAATGTGTGCTATATTTCAACTTATCGATTCAGGTGCAGGTTTTGGGAAGATTCAGAGTTTATGCTTCTTGTTGATGTGATGTACAAGGAAAAGAATTCATCTGGTTGCTTATTTGAGAGGATGTTCATGTGCTAGCAAAGCGTTGGAGTTGGTTATATTAGGGACCAGGTTAGAGTAGGTGACTCTCAACAATGATCGTATTGGGTTCAAGAATTTAAGGTACATCGTCCAAGGATTTTGGGGTCCATTATGTAACTGAAGACCGGGATTTTATAGTAGAGTGTGAGGAATATTTGGGGAAATTTCTATGTTATCATCGGATCTGCGGGGCAATATTGGAGAAATGGGAGAAACTGCTTCGAATTCGTGGAAGATCTTTCAGAACAGGTATACCAGTTGGAGATGATATTGTGCGCATAAGGAGGGTATGAGATGGTTCATGGGTATTGAGACGATGTGGTCTCGTGATTCGAGTCACTCAGAATGAGTGCTGATCGAGTTCGTTATGTTTTTGAATGGAGCAATTATTATTTCTAAGGCAAGTTAAGAGTAAATTGGAAGAAGTTGGGTCAGTTAATAATGGTTTGAATCAGCGTGATTGTGGCAATGATCAGCTCCTTCGGTATGTTAAGCTATACATGCGATTCGTGGTTGTATGTGCGGGCTTGACAGCCACCGTAATTTGATTGAGTTAGAGGTATTTGATTATAATGGCTTGCTATGTATAGATGGATCCCGGAAGAGTTATGGTGGTTTAGGCTACGACCTGAGGTTTGTATTTTCTGCTGTTATGGAATTCAGCTACGTGTTGTAGTGATTCTTCTGAATAAGTCGAGTAAAAGGTTTCTAGCCAATGTAGTGCTTATTCCACGAGTAATTCAGGGGTTATGATGAATTTTGATACTCTCGCGTAGCGGCATGATAGGTACAGTGAGCGGTATGGGAATTGAAAGTAAAGGATCAAGGTTGCGGTTCGGTGTTGACAGGAAGGTCACGAGCTCGGATGAGCAGGGGAGAATTCAGATGTTCAGAGTAAGCTAGAATTTTCTTTAATGTCACCTGAGAACAATGTTCTGTGTAAGAAGCTTTGAGTATTGATTTGCGGATTATTGATTTGCTTTACAGAGTTAGTACGGTTAGTGGTATGGATGTGCAGACTTTTGCTACCTGGTGCAGAAGGTCGTGGGAGCGTACCCCACGAGGAGATTTGTATAAGTGTGACATGTTAGTCACTTGATTGTTAAATATTGAAACCAAGTATGGAGATTTTTGGTACTATCGTTAATGTGAGAGTTTATGCCTGGACGACGCTCTATTCCTTTGGTTGTGAACTATGGGAGTTTGTTCCGAATTGGGACGGCTGATCGTGTATGTCATAAATTGGGCCATTGTGTATCCTCGAAGTGTTGTTGGCCCAGTATGGCATGATTAGAATCGGCTTGATGTCCGTTGGTGGTCTAATGTTAATGTGTGCTTTACTCAGGTCGGACGCGTTCATTCGGCATAACATTGCTTACGGAGGAGTCTTCGAGCGTTGGATGTTATTCCCGTTGTCAGCTATTCCTTGTAACACTCTATTGTGCTAGGTGGGTTGTGAGGCGGCTTGATTATTCGCACATGTGTTGTGATCCCGTGTAGTTTGTGGTGTTATATGAGTGAGATGGCTCTCGAGATGCAGGTCATTTGTTTCACTTTAGTCGTGCTTGGGTTTTGTAGCATATGATGCTATCCGTCTCCCCAGGGATTGTATTATGCACTTGGCGTGTTTGTGGTTGATATTCGGGCATTTCGTGGGTATGAGCATTCTGGTTCGGTAGGTGTTTTCTTATAGATTGTTATGTGCGGATCGGGTGGCACGCTTCCACGAGTATGTTATTTGGATCGGGTTGCATGCCACAATGGTATCATGTGTGGATCGGGTTGCACACCGAAACAGTGAGATGTTGAGTACAATTCCCTATATCTATTCTTGTATATTTTGTTCCTCATTCTCTGAGAAAGGTTCATAGTGTCTGTTCGACCGTTTTATTCGTTACGCGGGATGGGTAATTCTTTTTCAGAGTTCGTTCTTCCTTATGTGTCATATTCAAGCTGTAGCTTGTTGGAGCATTGATGGCGTCATATGAAATCCTGGGCAGTGTTTGAGATGGCTTATTGCCTGAGCAACTTGTACTGGGTGAGACGAGGTTATTGGGCCTGGGATCAGTGCGATCAGAGTTATGTAGGGTATATTTTAGAGCAAATATCGTTATTCAGTTTAGAATGAGGTAATGGTTCTTGTCAGGAGTACCGACTCTATGATTTGTTGATTCGGCATGTGGTTATTAGTTTCTACACATCTCTTCCATCGCGACAATATTACGAGAGTTAGATCAGGGCTTATGTGTGTTATGAGGTATATTGCAGGCACCGGGTTAATGAAATTACAGCTATTGTGGTCGGAGGATGTTATTATGGTCAAACGACTTATGTGGTGCATGGTGTGATTTCAGCGGAGGAGCATGGTCATCCTGGGTACAGTATAATGGCCATATCTAGTCCGGAAAGCCGTCTTCGGAACATTTGAATCCCGAATCTTTAACTGGTGATACCCCGATCTCAAGTCGATCTTGGAGAACACCCTAGCACCCTGCAACTGGTCAAATACATCATCAATACACGACAATGGGTACTTGTTCTTAATGGTAACTTTGTTCAACTAGCGGTAATCAACGCACATACGCATAGTCCCATCTTTATTCTCCACAAATAACACCAGTGCACCCCAAGGCGACACACTCGGTCTGACGAACCCCTTCGCTAACAGCTCCTCAAGTTGTTCCTTCAACTCCTTCAACTCTTTCGGATTCATGTGGTACGGTGGGATAGATATAGGCTGGGTACCTGGAGCCATATCAATACAGAAATCAATATCACGATCTGGTGGCATGCCTGGGAGATCAGAAGGGAATACATCAGAGAACTCCCTGACTGCGGGCACTGAATCAATCATCGAATTCTCTGTAGTAGTATCCCGAACATAATCTAGATAAGCCAAACAACCCTTCTCGACTATGGGTCGAGCCTTCAGAAAGGAAATAACCTGACTAGATGCATTGACAGACAAACCCCTCCACTCCAGTCTAGACAACTCTGGCATCGCCAAGGTAATAGTCTTGGCATGGCAATCAAGGATGGCGTGATATGTAGACAACCAATCCATGCCCAGGATGACCTCAAAATCGGTCATATCAAGCAACAGAAGATCCGCTCGGGTATCATAACAATAGAAAGTAACAATGCAGGACCGATAGATCCGATCCACAATAACAGAATCGCCCACTGATGTGGACACATAAGCATGAGTACCCAAGGACTCACGAGTAACACCCAGAAAATGAGCAAACAGAGATGAAACATACGAATACGTAGACCCTGGATCAAATTGTACCGAAATATCCCTACTACAGACAAAGATAATACATGTGATCACGGCATCTGAGGCCACTGTATCTGGTCTGGACGGGAAAGCATTGAATCTAGCTGGAGCGCCACCTGACTGGCCCCCTCCTATCTGACCTCCACCTCTAGGAAAGACCCTACCCACCTGCCCTCCGCCTCTGGGCGGCCGGACAACTGGTGCGGCAGCTGGTGCTGTAATCATAGGCTAGTGCCCTGCTGTACCGCCTTGCCCCAAATTCTGGGACAAAACCTCTTCATGTGTCTAGGATCCCCACACTCGTAACAACTCCTCGGAATATCGGACTGCTGACCGGAGGTCTGACCCTGATGTCCTGAATAACTGGTGGCAGATAGGAACTCTCTGGCATGACACTGAAGAGGACCACCCGAGGAGGCGGCAGTGTTGGATATGTGGGCCTACTAGAATGACCCCTCATGAACTGACCCCTACCCCCAGCCGAGGCACCACTGAACTCTCCAGAATAACGAAACCGCTTTTTCCTTGTAGGCTGCTCCCAACCACGCAGACGTGCACCGTCGGTCCTCCGAGCTATATCTAAAACTAGCTCGTAAAAAGTCCCCATCTCAGCCTCTCAGGCCATAGTGGCCTGGCTAGCAGAGTGCAAACCTGCAACAAACCTCTGCACTCTCTCTGCATCGGTTGGAAGTATCATAAGTGCATGGCGAGACAACTCAGAGAATCTCGCCTGATAGTCGGTCACCGACATCTTGCCCTGCTAGAGCTGCTCGAGCTGAAATAGCAACTCTTCCCTCTGAGAGGGTGGAATATATCTATCCAAGAAGAGGCGTGTGAACTGGTCCTAAGTCATGGAAGGAGAATCTGCTGGTCTGCCGAGAAGATATGACTTCCACCACCTATGGGCCCTGCCCTCCAGCTGGAAAGTAGTAAAATCTACCTCAAGGGACTCCAATATCCTCATGTGTTGCAGTCTGTTCCTGCACCAATGAATAAAGTCCTGGGGGTCCTCGTGTCGCTCACCTCTAAAGACAGGAGGTTATATCCTGGTCCATCTGTCCAATAGCCTATGTGGATCACCGGCCGCAGCCGGTATGGGCCCAGGTATAGCTGCTGCAACTGGATGAGCTCCGCCTACGGGTAGTGCGCTCGGGGTCTGATACACGGCAGCTGCATGCCCAGGAGCCTGAGATGTAGGGGTATGTGCTCCCCCTTCCGCTTATGATGTGGCTAGGTCCGTTGGAAATAAACCATCCTGAGTCATAGTATCCATGAACCGTAGCATACGGCCCATAACCTCCTGGAATCCCGGTGCAGACATGAAATCCACCGGTGCTGGCTCTGCTGCAGGAACCTCTCTATGCTCCTCAATAATAGGATCCTTTACTAGATCCACTTATGGCATAGCTGGAGCAACTCTAGGACGTTCCCTACCACGGGCTGGAGCCCTCCTTCGGCCTTTGCCTCGGCCTCTAGCAGTAGGGGGAGTAGCTCCTCCATGGTCTAGAACATCTGCTGTGCGCGTTCTCACCATCTGTGAGAGAATAAGAGAAAGATACTTAGTACCACATCAACTGCACGATAGGAGATGAAGAAAGAGTAGTTTCCTAATAGCCTATAGCCTCTCGAAGATAAGTACAGACGTCTCCGCACCGATACGCAAGACTCTATTAGGCCTGCTCATAACTTGTGAGACCTACGTGAACCTAGTACTATGATACCATGTTGTCACGACCCAATTTCCTATAGATCATGATGGCGCCCAACGTCGCCGCTAGGCAAGCCAACGGTGAACTAATCGTGTATTTATTCTTTTGACATTTTTGAAATAGTTGATTTTTAATTATTACATAAGTAAGAGATGAGAAAATTTAATAAAATAAAATGTAACAAATTGTAAGATCGGTGAAATAAATACTCAAACAAAATCATTAAGTGTCTACTAGAAAAATTCCAAGACCTGGTGTCACAAGTGTATGAGCTACTAGTAGAATACACAAAATACTAAACTATTGTCCAAAGTAAAGTAGACAGAAATTAAATACAAAAAAAGACTTCTGGTGGTGTAGAACGGGCTCGGAAGCTAGCTCACCGCTAAGTCTCGATGTATCAGGAGTGCGCGTCGGGATGATGTCAAGATGCACCTGCCTTAGATCCTGAACAGTTAGTGCAGAAGTATAGCGTGAGTACATAAACAATATATACCCAGTAAGTGTCTAGTCTAACCTCAAAAAAGTAGTGACGAGGGGTCGACTTCGACACTTACTATGGGCTAACAATAAAATACCGAAATTCTAAATAAGCATGAGTTATGTAAACAACCATAAATCTACATAACAAGCGATAAATAAATATTTCTTTCACTGATAATAAATCCCAAGTCAATTTCCATCATTTAAATAATTGTAATCTCTCAAGCCAATAAAATCATATCTAGAAGATTAGGCTCCAAGTATATTTACGCATGATTTATGCCGTGGTCGTACGACCTGATCAAATATATACATACCGTGTGCACTGTCGGGGATCGAATGACACGAACCATAGATGCATCTGTAATGACCCGGTCAGTAGTTTTGAGAGTAATATCCCCTATCCTCTATTTACTGCTTCTCCTATATCTATTTCTATTATTGTGACTTGCCGGGAGGTTTGGTTTTGGTTTTGGAGTATTTTGGGACACTTAGACCCAAAATAGAGGTTTAAGCCTTAGGATTTGGACCGTAGTCGGAACTGTGTGAAGATAACTTTGGAATAGAATTTCGACAATTCCATTAGCTCCGTTGGGTGATTTTGGACTTAGGAGCGTGTTTGGATTGTGTTTTGGAGGTCCGTAGCTTATTTAGGCTTGAAATGACGAAAGTCGAATTTTTAGAGATTTGGACCGGTAGTGAAAATTTTGATATCACAGTCGGATTCAATTCCTGAAGTTGGAGTAGGTCCATAATGTTAATTATGACTCGTGTGTGCAAAATTTGAGGTCAATCGGACGTGATTTGATAGGTTTATGCATAAGTTATAGACGTTTATAGTTTCAAGTTCATTAAGTTTGAATCAGAGGGTGATTTGTGATTTTAGCGTTGTTTGATGTGGTTTGAGGGCTTGACTAAGTTTGCATGGTGTTTTAGGGCTTGTTGGTGTATTGGGTTGAGGTACCGGGTGCCTCGGGTGTGTTTCAGATGGTTAACAGATCAAATTTGGTTTTGGAAGAATAGCTGAAGCTGCTGCACTTGGTGTAATCGCACCTGCGCAACATTGACCGCAGGTGCGAGCCCGCAGAAGCGAGCTAATGGACACAAGTGCAGTTTGGAAGGAAGAGGCCAGAGGTCGCAGGTGCGGAGGTATAACCGCATCTGCGCATCCGCAGATGCGGAAAATGGAGCGCAGATGCGGAAGGGGCCAGGGCGTGAGGGATCACAAAAGCGGAAAACTTCCGCAGGAGCGGGCGTGCAGGTGCGGACCATTGCTTGCAGATGCGGACCCAGTCCCTTTAAGTCATTTCCGCACCTGTGATGGAAATTCTACAGGTGCGGCGTCGTAGGTGCGACTATGGGCGGCAGGTGCGAGATTTCTTGATAGAACACTTAAATGCAAGGGTTCGCGATTTTTGCTCATTTTTAACATTTTGAGCTCGGGTTTAGCGATTTATTGAGAGCATTTTTGAGGGGTTTCTTGAGGTAAGTCCCTTGTGCTTATTGTTGATCAATAATCTTGCTTCCTCATTTATGTTTTCACCTAGTTAGTGTGTATTTAAGGTAGAATTCGGGAGTTTGAGACTAGGGATTTGGAAAGTTTGATTTGAGGATTTGAAGGACCATTTCCTGTTGGATTTTAGTAAATTTGATATGATTAGACTCGTGAGTGAATGGGCTTTCGGATTTTGTGACTTTTTCCTGATTCCGATACATGGGACCGGGTCGATGTTTTAGGGCGAATTTTGGAATATTTGTTAAAGTGTTGATTTAATTTATTAGATGAGTCTATTATGGTTGTATTTATGATATGTAATTGCTTTTGGCTAGATTTGTCCATTCGGAGCCGGATATTCGCGGGAAAGGCTTTCTTACCAATTGATTGAGCTTGGTTGGAGGTAAGTGGCTTGCCTAACTTTGTGCGGGGGAAATTCTCCTAAGATTTGGAACTATTGTGATATGTGAGAGCCGTGTACGTGAGGTGACGAGTACGTAAACAGGCTAGTTGTGAAAAAACCCGATTTTCTTACTGAACAGCAACATGTTTTCCTTTTATTTGAGTTATACCATTTTCATGAGTATTAATCTATTTTTTATTCTTAATTGAGTTATTCTAATATGTGTAGCTATCCTGTTTAGTCTAATACAACATGTCTACGTGTATTAACTATTCATGTGAACTCTGTGCAACATGCTTAGTGAATTTCCTGCTTTTTCCTTGACTAGTACTTAGTCTAAATAGTAAGATTTTGTGATGTAGTTGTATTTCTATTATTTGCGCTGCATATTTACTTTGGGACTACAGAACGGTATTCCGGGAGATCCCCCTGTACTGCATATTTACTTTGGGACTACAGAAGGGTATTTCGGGAGATCTCCCTGTACTTCATATTTACTTTGGGACTACAGAACGATATTTCGGGAGATCCCCTACTGCATATTTACTTTGGGACTACAGAACGATATTTCGGGAGATCCCCTACTGCATATTTACTTTGGGAATACGGAATGGTATTCCGGGAGATCCCCCTGTACTGCATATTTACTTTGGGACTACAGAACGGTATTCCAGGAGATCCCCTTGTGCTGCATATTTACTTTGGGACTACGAAACGGTATTCCGGGAGATCCCCATGTACTGCATATTTATTTTGGGATTACCAAACGGTATTCCGGGAGATCTCCCTGTACTGTATATTTATTTTGGGACTACAAAACGGTATTCCGGGAGATCCCCATGTGCTGCATATTTATTTTGGGACTACAGAACGGTATTCCAGGAGATCCCCATGTACTGCATATTTACTTTGGGACTACGAAACGGTATTCCGGGAGATCCCCATGTACTACATATTTACTTTGGGACTACGAGACGGTATCTCGGGAGATCCCCTGTTGTATTTCTGTGTATTGAGCTGTTACCTTCTATGAATTCTTTCTTGTTAAATTTCAGTCTTTATTTTACTACAATATTTCATTCTTGCCTTGCTTTATTATCATATTCCAATAGGGCCCGGACCTAGCCTCATCACTACTCTACCGAGGTTAGGCTTGACACTTACTGGGTATCAATTGTGGTGTACTCATGCTACTCTTCTGCACATATTTTTCATGTGCAGATCCAGGTGCTCCTTATCAGCCGCACTATCAGTGAGGCAGGATAGCTTTGGAGACTTCAAGGTATATCTACCGCGTCCGCAGACCTCAGAGTCCCCTTTCTACTCTTCCTCATGTCCATTATCTTCTGTATTTTCTTATGATAAACTCTGATATATAAAGACACTAGACTTTTCTTCCTATAGTTTGTGATTCAAAATGTTCCGGGTTTTGGGATTGTAGTGTATTTTTGAATTGTTAGTTAAATTTATATTTTCATTTCATTATTCCGCAAAATGTTAGGCTTACCTAGTTGTAGAGACTAGGTGCTATCACGACGTCACACGGAGGGGAAATTGGGTCGTGATAAGTTGGTGTTAGAGCTCTAGGTTCATAGGTATCATGAGTCACAAGCCGGTTTATTAGAGTCTCGCGGATCGGTACGGAGACATTTGTACTTATCTTCAAGAGGCTATGGAACTGTTAAGAAAACTTCACTACTTTGATTCCTTGTCTTGCGAAAGTTGTTGACTTCAAAAAAATTCTAAACTTTTGTATTCTATTCTCTCACAGATGGTGAGGACACGTATAAGCAGATCTGATGACCAGGCACCCGCGCCCCCTGCTAGATCCACGAGAGGCCGGGGTCGGGGTGGAGGCCGAGGACGTCCACGTGGTGTAGCCAGAGCATCCGCACGAGATGCTACAGAGGAGCCCCCAGTAGCTCCAACTGGAGGGCAGACACCTGTTCCTGCACCAGCCCTCTAGGAGACTCTAGCCCAGCTTTTGAACATGTTCAGCACCTTAGCTTGGGCTGGTTTGATTCCACTTGCTCCTGCCATATCTCATGCCGGGGGAGGAGCCCAGACTCCCGTCGCCGGAACTCCAGAGCAGCGGGTTCAGGTCGACCAGGTTCCAGAGATTGTACCAATACAGTCGGTAGCTCCAGCTCAGCCCGAGGTTAGGGCAGCAACTTCTGAGGTAGAGCAGCTCAGACTTGAGAGGTACAAGAAGTGCCACCCACCTACCTTTAGCGGATTGGATACAAATGATGCTTAGGGTTTTTTGGAAAAGTGTCATCGTATTCTCCGTACTATGGGCGTAGCGGAGATGAGCGAGGTTTCTTTTACTACATTCCAGCTTAGAGGAGCAGCCTATCAGTGGTGGCGTGCTTATGAGTTGAGTAGTCCAGCTGAGGCAGCTTCACTTACATGGACTCAGTTCTCGGACATGTGTTTGAGAGAGTATGTCCCTCAGAGCCTCAGGGACTCATGGCGCATGGAATTTTAGCAGCTGGGCCAGGGTGCTATGACTGTGTCAGGGTATGCAGTTCGCTTAAGTGATTTGGCCCGACATGCACCGAACTTGGTTGCCACCGTTCGAGAGAGGGTTCGATGGTTTATTGAGGGACTCCACCCCAGTATCCGGATAAGTATGGCTAGGGAGTTGGAGATGGATATTTCTTATCAGTAGGTTATGAGTATTGCTAGGATATTGGAGGGCATGCTTGCCCGGGATAGAGAGGAAAGAGAGACCAAGAGGTCTCGAGAGACTGGTTATTATTCTAGGGCTCGTGCCCTAGCAGCTCGCCATGGTAGGGATTATATGAGCCGTCCCATTCATTCAGCTCTTCCAGCTGCCAGTGGTGTTCCAGCTCCTTCTAGATGCCAGGAGCCTTATTATGCACCGCCAGTATCTGGTGTGCCTCCTACACGGGGTATTCCTAGTAGGCAGTCCAGAAAACCTGGCCCGAGCCAGTCACAATAGCCACGCCCTCCCAGAGCTTGTTTTGAGTGTGGCGACACTCTCCATGTGGTGAGGGATTGCCCCAGGATTAAGAGGGGTGCACCTCCACAGACTTCTCAGCCACAATGTACTCCACCGGGTCCTCACGCTATGATTACAACGCCATCTTCCACCTCACCTGCTCAGCTATCCCGAGATGGAGGTTGGAGAGGTTGAGGTCGCCCTAGAGGGAGAGGCCAGGCCAGATATTATGCACTTCCTGCTCGTACAGAGGCAAATGCTTCTTATTCTGTCATTACAGGTATTATTCTGGTCTGTCATAGAGATGTGTCGGTATTATTTGACCCAGGCTCTATATATTCTTATGTATCCTCTTACTTTGCCCCGTATTTGGGCATATCTCGGGATTCTTTGAGTTCCCCTATTTATGTGTCTACTCCTGTGGGAGATTCGCTTGTTGTGGACCGAGTGTATCGATCATGTTTGATTGCTCTTAGTGATTTTGAGACAAGAACCAATTTATTATTGCCCAACATGGTGGACTTTGATATTATTTTGGGCATGGACTGGTTGTCACCCCATTATGCTATTCTTGATTGTCACGCTAAGACCGTGATGCTGGCTATGCCAGGATTTCCGCGATTAGAGTGGAGAGGTACCTTAGAGTATACTCCCACCAGAGTTATTTAATTTCTTAAATCTCAACGAATAATTAAGAAGGGGTGTGACGCGTATCTAGCTTATGTGAGAGACATCAATATTGATAGCCCTACAGTGGAGTCAGTTTCAGTAGTGAGGGACTTTCCAGATATGTTTCCAGCTGATCTTCCGGGCATGCTGCCCAATAGAGATATTGATTTTGGCATTGATTTGTTGCCGGGCCCTCAGCCCATCTCTATTCCTCCATATCGTATGGCTCCTCTTGAGTTAAAGGAGTTGAAGGAGTAGTTACAGGAGTTGCTTGATAAGGGCTTCATTCGGCCCAGTGTGTCACCTTGGGGTGCTCCTGTCATATTTGTGAAGAAGAAGGATGGTTTTATGCGGATCTGTATTGATTACAGCCAGTTTAACAAAGTCATTGTGAAGAACGGGTATCCATTGCCTCGTATTGATGACTTATTTGATCAGTTACAGGGTGGCAGAGTGTTTTCCAAGATTGACTTATGTTCAGGATATCATCAGTTGAAGATTCGGGAACCAGATATTCCGAAAACTGCTTTCAGGACCAGATATGGTCACTATGAGTTTCTTGTTATGTCTTTTGGGCTGACAAATGCCCCAACAACTTTTATGCACTTGATGCACAGAGTGTTTCGGCCTTATCTTGACTCATTCATCATTGTATTTATTGATGACATTCTGGTATACTCCCGGAGTCGAGAGGATCATGAGCAACACCTGAGGACTGTGCTTCAGACCTTAAAAGAAAAGAAGTTACATGCAAAATTTTCGAAGTGTGGGTTTTGGCTAGACTCAGTGGCATTCTTGGGTCATATAGTATCGAGTGAGGGGATCCAGATGGATCCGAAGAAGATTGAAGCAGTGCAAAGTTGGCCCAGATCGTCCTCCGCTACAGAGATCTGGAGTTTTCTTGGTTTGGCGGGGTATTACCGTCGATATGTACAGGGTTTCTCATTTATTGCAGCAGCTATGACCAGGCTGACCAAGAAGGGTGTTATGTTCAGGTGGACAGAGGAATATGAGGAGAGCTTTTAGAAGCTCAAGACATCTTTAACTACAGCCCCAGTATTGGTATTGCTTACAGGTTTAGGGTCTTATACTGTATATTGTGATGCCTCGCGGATTGGTCTCGTCGCGGTGTTGATGCAGGACGGTAGGGTGATTACCTACGCGTCCAGACAACTGAAGGTGCATGAAAATAACTATCCTGTCCACGACCTTGATTTAGCAGCTATTGTTCATGCCTTGAATATTTGGCGGCATTATTTGTATGGTGTTCCTTGTGAGATTTACACCGATCACCAAAGTTTGCAGTATCTGTTCAAGTAGAAGGATCTTAATTTGCGTCAGAGGAGGTGGTTGGAGCTGCTTAAGGATTATAATATCACCATTTTGTACCACCCTGGGAAGGCCAATGTGGTGGCCGATACTTTGAGTCGCTAGGCAGAGAGTTTGGGGAGCTTAGCATATCTACCAGCAATAGAGAGGCCCATGGCGTTGGATGTTCAGGCCTTAGCCAACCAATTTGTGAGATTAGATATCTCCGAGCCGAGTCGAGTATTGGCTTGTGTGGTATCTCAGTCTGCTCTTTTTGATCGTATCAGGGAGCGTCAGTATGATGACCCCCATCTTCTTGTCCTTAAGGACACGGTCCAGCACGGTGATGCTAAGGAGGTCACTATTGGATATGATGGTGCATTGAGGATGCAGGGAAGGCTATGTATGCCCAATGTAAATGGGTTGCGTGAGTTGATTCTTCAGGAGGCTCACAGTTCGCGGTACTCTATTCATCCGGGCACCGCAAAGATGTATCAGGACTTGAGGCAGTATTACTGGCGGAGGAGAATGAAGAAGGACATAGTGGAATATGTGGCTCGGTGCCTAAATTTCCAGCAGGTGAAGTATGAGCATCAGCGACCTGGTGGGTTGCTCCAGAAATTGGAGATTCCGGAATGGAAATGGGAACGGATCACTATGGATTTCGTTGTTGGACTCCCACGGACTGAGCAGAGGTTTGATGCAGTTTGGGTGATTGTGGATAGGCTGACCAAGTCGGCTCATTTCATTATTGTAATGACTACCTATTCTTCCAAGCATCTAGCTCGAATCTACATTCGTGAGATCATTAGGCTTCATGGCGTACTGGTATCTATTATCTCTGACCGTGGTATGCAATTGGCATCACGGTTCTGGAGAGCTGTACAGTATGAGTTGGGTACTCGGGTTGAGTTGAGTACAATACTTCACTCTCAGATGGACGGATAGTCCGAGCACACTATTTAGATACTGAAGGATACGCTCAGTGCTTGTGTGATAGAGTTTAGGGGTGCTTGGGACTAGTTCTTGCCACTTGCGGAGTTTGCCTACAGCAACGGTTATCGGTTCAGCATTCAATTAGCACCATATGAGGTTCTGTATGGTAGGCGGTGTCGGTCCCTAGTGGGTTGGTTCGAATCGGGCGAGGCTAGATTATTGGGTACGGACTTGGTTCAGGATGCCTTGAAAAAGGTTAAGGTGATTCAAGATAGACTTCGCATAGCCCAGTCCTGACATAAGAGTTATGTGGACCGAAAGGTTCGCGATGTTACATTCATGGTTTGAGAGCAGGTCTTGCTCTGAGTTTTGCCTATGAAGGGCGTTATGAGATTCGGAAAGAAGAGCAAGCTGAGCCCAAGGTTCATTGGTCCTTTTGAGGTGGTGTGGCATGTTGGGGAGGTTGTTTATGAGCTTGCCTTACCTCCCAGCCTAGCAGGAGTTCATCCGGTATTTCATGTTTCGATGCTCTGGAAGTATCACGGTGACCCGGCTCATGTATTAGATTTCAGCTCAGTCCAACTGGACAAGGATATATCTTATGTTGAAGAGACAATGGCTATTTTAGACAGGCAGATCAGAAAGCTAAGGTCAAAGAACATTGCTTCCATGAAGGTTCAGTGGAGGGGACAGTCGGTCGAGGGGGCGACTTGGGAGACCGAGTAGGATATGCACAGCCGTTATCTTCATCTTTTCACCACTTCAGGTATGTCTCTATGCTCGTTCAGGGATGAACGATTGTTTTACGAGGGGGAAGATGTAATGACCCGGCCGGTCATTTTGAGAGTAATAGCCCCGATCCCGTATTTACTGCTTCTCCCATATCTATTTCTGCTACTGTGACTTGCCGAGAGGTTTCGTTTTGGCTTTTGGAGTATTTTGGGACACTTAGTCCCTAAATGAAGGTTTAAGCCTTAGGATTTGGACCGTAGTCGGAACAGTGTGAAGACGACTTCGGAATGGAGTTTCGTCGGTTCCATTAGCTCCGTTGGGTGATTTTGCACTTCGGAGCATGTCTGGATTGTGTTTTGGAGGTCCATAGCTTATTTAGGCTTGAAATGGCGAAAGTCGAATTTTTAAAGATTTGGATCGGTAGTGAAAATTTTGATATCGGAGTCGGATTCCAATTCTGGAAGTTGGAGTAGGCCCGTAATGTTAATTATGACTTGTGTGTGCAAAATGTGAGGTCAATCGGAAGTGATTTGATAGGTTTCGACATCGGTTGTAGAAGTTTATAGTTTCAAGTTCATTAAGTTTGAATCGGAGGATGATTTGTGATTTTAGCGTTGTTTGATATGATTTGAGGGCTTGACTAAGTTTGAATGGTGGTTTAGGACTTGTTGGTCTATTGGGTTGAGATACCGGGGGCCTCGGGTATGTTTCGGATGGTTAACGGATCAAATATGGTTTTGGAAGAATAGCTGAAGCTGCTGCACCTGGTGTAATCGCACCTGCGCAACATTGACCGTAGGTGCGAGCCCGCAGAAGCGAGCCAATAGACGTATGTGCGGTTTGGAAGGAAGAGGCCAAAGGTTGCAGGTGCAGAGGTATAACCGCATCTGCGCATCCGCAGATGCGGAAGATGGAGCGCAGAAGCGGAAGGGGCCAGGGCGTGAGGGATCGCAGAAGCAGAAACATTCCACAGGAGCGGGCGCGCAGGTGCGGCCCATTGCTTCCAGATACGGACCTAGTCCCTTTAAGTCATTCCCACACCTGCGATGGAAATTCCGCAGGTGCGGCATCGCAGGTGCGACTATGGGCCGCATGTTCGAGATTTCTGGACAGAACACTTAAATGCAAGGGTTCGCGATTTTTGCTCATTTTTAATATTTTGAGCTCGGGTTTGGCGATTTCTCGAGAGCATTTCTGAAGGGTTTCTTGAGGTAAGTCCCTTGTGCTTATTGTTGATCAATAATCTTTCTTCCCCATTTATGTTTCACCTAGTTAGTGTGTATTTAAGGTGGAATTTGGGAGTTTGAGACTAGGGATTTGGAAAGTTTGATTTGAGGATTTGAAGGACCATTTCCTATCAGATTTTAGTAAATTTGATATGGTTAGACTCGTGAGTGAATGGGTTTTTGGATTTTGTGACTTTATCTGATTCTGAGACATGGGACCGGGTCGACTTGTTAGGGTGATTTTTGGAATTTTTGTTAAAGTATTGATTTAATTAATTAGATGAGTCTATTATGGTTGTATTTATGATATGTAATTACTTTTGGCTAGATTTGGGCCATTCGGAGCCGGATATTTGTGGGAAAGGCATTCTTACCGAATTGATTAAACTTGGTTCGAGGTAAGTGGCTTACCTAACTTTGTGCGAGGAAAATCTCTCTAAGATTTGGAACTATTATGATATGTGAGATCCGTGTACGTGAGGTGACGGGTACGTACACAGGCTAGTTGTGGAAAAACCCGATTCTCTTACTGAGCAGCAACCTGTTTTCCTTTTATTTGAGTTATACCATTTTAATGAGTATTAATCTATTTTTTTATTCTTAATTGAGTTATTCTAATATGTATTGCTATCCTGTTTAGTCTAGTACAACATGTCTACGTGTCTTAACTACTTATGTGAACTATGTGCAGCATGCTTAGTGAATTTCCTGCTTCTTCCTTGACTGACACTTAGTCTAAATCGTAAGATTTCGTGATGTAGTTGTATTTTGTTTTTGCGCTGCATATTTACTTTGGGACTGCGAAACGGTATTCTGGGAGATCCCTATGTACTGCATATTTACTTTGGGACTACGGAACGGTATTCTGGGAGATCCTCCTATACTGCATATTTACTTTGGGACTACGGAACGGTATTTCGGGAGATTCCCATATACTGCATATTTACTTTGGGACTATGAAACGGTATTTCGGGAGATCCCCCTGTACTACATATTTACTTTGGGACTACAGAACGGTATTCCGGGAGATCCCCCTGTACTGAATATTTACTTTGGGACTACGAGACGGTATCTCGGGAGATCCCCTGTTGTATTTCTGTGTATTGAGCTGTTACCTTCTATGAATTCTTTCTTGTTAAATTGTAGTCTTTATTTTACTACAATATTTCATTCTTGCCTTGCTTTATTATTATATTCTAGTAGGGCCCGGACCTGGCCTCGTCACTACTCTACCGAGGTTAGGCTTGGCGCTTACTATGTACTGATTGTGGTGTACTCATGCTACTCTTCTGCACATATTTTTCATTTGCAGATCCAGGTGCTCCTTATCAGCCGCACTATCAGTGAGCCAGGACAACTTTGGAGACTTCAAGGTATATATGCCGCATCCGCAGACCTTAAAGTCCTCTTTCTACTCTTCCTCATGTCCATTATCTTATGTATTTTCTTTTGATAGACTATGATGTATAGAGACACTAGACTTTTCTTCTTGTAGTTTGTGATTCACGATGTTCCGGGTTTTGGGATTGTTGTGTATTTTTGAATAATTAGTTAAATTTATATTTTTATTTTATTATTACGCAAAATGTTAGGCTTACCTAGTTGTAGAGACTAGGTGCCGTCACGACGTCACACGGAGGGGAAATTAGGTCGTGACAACATCTATCAACCTGCCGAGGTGAATGGCCTGCTCCCATGAGAGTAGATGAAATTTACCTCGCTCGCGGAAGTACTTGCGACGCGAGTGAACATAGATTTCTCAAAGTTATTATAAGATTCTTCCATTCTTCCCCACACATAAGAAATTTAAACGGGTGACTTTAAATCCTAAAATACTTAATCTCAGCTCTAGTTAAGACAATTACTATGCATGACCAACATAATAGAGCAAACAAAACATGGTATAAACCTAAGACTACCTGTACATCACATAGAATATAGCTACGCACAGACTCTCTTCACCTAGTGCGTACGTAGCTCCCCAAACATATAATTCACAACAAAAATACACCCAAGGGGATGAGTTCCCTCTTACAAGGTTAGGCAAGAGACTTACCTCATCTCAAAGCTCGCTTTCCGCTCACAAATTCGCTCTAAATCCTCAACTTGGTGCCGAAAAATCTGAAACTAGTCAAATGTTGTATAAATAAATCAATACATGTCCAAAAGTTCATATTCTAACTATTAGAGTGATTACCCAAACCCAATTGAAGGATTCCTAAAATTCATCCCTAGGCCCACGTGCCCGGATTCCGGAAAATTTAGAAGAAAGTTGTTACCCATAACCTCACGAACTCAAATATATAATTTTCACTCGATTCCATAACCATTTTCGTGGTTAAATCCCATTTTTATCAAAACCTAGATTTGTTTTTTCATCTAAACCCACAAATTTCACAAATTTAGATGTTAAAACCTACCCATAATCAATGTATTTAACTAACATTAGATAGAATTTACTTACCTCCAAGTTGCTAGGTGAATACCCCTCTCAAGAAGCTCCAAAATCGCCCAAAAGTGAGAGAAATGGGTTAGAAATGGCTCAAGTCCCATAATAAATGAAGATCACTACCTCCATGACATCCGTTTCTACGGCTCCTTGGCCACACTGCAGCTCTGCATATGCGGAAAAGGCCTCGCAGATGTGGTCCTCCCCTCGACTGTCTTACTCTCTTCTACGATCAGTGGACCGCTTCTGCGAGACCACTTCTGCGGTGAGCACGTCGCACCCACGCCTTCCCCTGCTTCTGCGATTGTCTGCTTCGCATCTGCGCCTCCGCTGGTGCAGTCCTCCCCCCGCTTCTGTGATTCTTGGGCAGCCTTTGCTGGGCCGCTTCTGCAGTTGCTGGCTCGCTTCTGCGAGCTTGCACCTGTGCTGGCCTTCCGCAGGTGCGATTGCACCAGAAGTTGGATGCTTCAGCTATTTTCTCTAAGTCCAAAACTTGGTCCGCGCCTCATTTGATTAACACCAGAGGCCCATGGGGCCCCGCCCAAACATACCAACAAGTCTGAAAATATAAAACGGACTCGCTCGTACCCTCAGAATACATAAAACAACATCAAAACTAAGAATCACACCCCAAACCAAATTGAATTAACTTATGAACTTCAAGTTCTTCCAACTTACTCCCAACGCGCCGAAATATACTTATACTAATCGGAATGACACTAAATTTTACGTGCAAGTCTTAAATCACCATACGGAACTATTCCAGGATCGGAATCCCAAACAGACCTTGATAAAACCAAAACCTACTCTAAACCAAATTTAAAGAACTTTAAAACCTTCAAGGTGCCAACTATCAATATTAAGCGTCGAAACGCTCCCGGGTCATCCAAAACCCGATCCGAACATGCGCCCAAGTTCAAAATCATTATACAAACCTATAGAGACCGTCAAATCCCGATTCCAAGATCGTTTACTTAAAACGTTGATCAAAGTCAAACTTAGCCCTTTTTGCCAACCTTAAGGAACCGACTATTCCGATTTTAACCTGAATCCTTCCAAATCCCGAACTAACCATCCTCGCAAGTCATAAAAAAGTAAAAGCACATACAAGGAGTTTTATTTAGGAGAGCGGGTATCTATAAAGTAAAACGACTGGTCGGGTCGTTACAGAATGATTCAGAATTAAAATGAAAGAACAATTCTTACTTTTGAAGCTTAAATGAAAAGAGTTGACCAGAGTTTTGACTTTTGAGTAAATGACTCCGGAATGGAATTTTGATGACTCTAATAGCTTTATATGATAATTTTGGACTGAGGCGTATATCCGAAATTGGATTTGGAAGTCCTTAGGTCAATTCAACGCATTTTGGCGAAAGTTGAAAAATGAAAGATGTTTAGAAAGTTTGACCGAGAGTTGACTTTATTGATATCGGGGTCAAAATTCGATTCTAGAAATTGGAACAGGCCCATTATGTTATTTATGAATCGTGTGCAAAATTTGAAGTCATTCCGGATTGATTTGATAAGTTTCGGCGCAAATTATAGAAGTTGGAAGATTTGAAAACTCATAATTCGATTAGAGGTGCAATTCATAATTTTGACGTTGTTTGACGTGTTCTGAAGCCTTGACTAAGTTCGTATTGTATTTTGGGACTTGTTAGTATACTTGGTTGGGGACCCATGGGGCTCGGATGAGTTTTGAATGGGTTTTTAACGTGTTTGGTATTTTGTCATTATTTTGAGCATAAGCATGTAATGATCCAAAGGTCCATTTTTGGTTCTAGTGATCGAAACTCGATTTCGAGATTTTTGGGAGTTTGATAATGAATTATAGGAATGATCTAGAATGTTTGGTCTAATTTCATCAAGTTGCAATTGAGTTTTTAGTGCGAAACATGAGTTAATTGTTTAATGAGCAAAGTTGGTATCGCATTGAGCAAATGAGCTCTGAATTGAGTTTCAATTCAACGACTAGGTTCGTATTATTATTTGTGACTCATAGGAACAAGAATCGTCGAATTCCGAGTTCGTACGATGGAGTTAGAGCCTTTTTAGTGAAAAATACATTGCTGGTGTAAACAGTTGTGGTGCACACCTTTAGCGACCAGATTTGGCACTTTTAGCGATGGGAATTAGACTTTTAGCGACTAGATTAGTGTTTTTATTGAGCAGAAACTTAAGGACCAAAAATGATCATTTCCTTCATTTCGTTTTGGATTTTTGGAGCACGGTTCTTGGACGATTTTGAGGATTTCTTCAAGACTTCAACTTGGGTAAGTGTCCTATATCTGAAAATGATTATATTTCATGAATCCATGCTTATATTCATCATTTAATTCGAATTTAAATGGAAAAAATTGGGATTTTTGCAAAATTATTTCAAAAACGAAAATTTAAGATTTGGAGGTCGAGTTGTTATCGGAATTTGATAAAATTGGTATGATTGAACTCGTATCGGAATAGGTATTCGGATTTCATAAAAATTCTATCGGGTTCTGAGAGGCGGCCCCGCGTTGACTTTCGATTGACTTTTTAATGTGAAATTTTAAGTCAACATTATATTATCCGAAATTATTTCCGATAAATTTTAATGAAGTTATACAATTAATTTGGATAGATTTGAGCTGTCAGGATGTCAATTCAAGCAAGAAGGCTATTTTGGAATATCGGCCTAACCTTATGTGGGGGAAATTACCCCTTAGGCATTGAGTCTTATGTATAAAGTGTGTGATTGAAAGTCGTGTACGCGAGGTGACGAGTACGTACTTGGTTTATATGTGCAAATTATATCGGTTAAAATTTATAGACACCCTTATGTATTAAATTGGAAAATTGTTGAAACTTATTAAATCCTTTATTTGTCATGCCTCATTTCTTGTTTGCCGAGGTTGTTTTTATTTGATAATTTGGTGTGATTGTCACTCGACTTTTATGTGGATTTTGTGTTCTCTTGAGTTGCATTTCCTAGAAATAATTACATTATGGATTTTCCATCAGAAGATAATTAAATAAGTTTAAAAAGAGGCATTAATTTATATTTACTAAAAATTTGGATTAAAGAAGGTGTTGTCCTATGCTGAGTTAATTTTTTCATCCTCGTTATTGTTTTGAGGTTTTATATATTGTGTTGAGCCGTGGGCTATCTGTTATGAAATTAATTGATTTTGTTGTACCATTGGAAAGGTGGTGGCCTACTGGCAATTTGTAAATACGAGTTGATTATGCTGTGTTGTTGTGATAATATTCTGTGTGAATTGTTGTGTGATTTGGGTTACTGTTATGCGGTGTATAAGGGTGGCATTCCATTATTGACATTATACGGGCCTAAGGGTGGTATGTTACTGTTGTTATATGTGTTGGGATATTGTCTGGGCGGAGTGATAAGGGAGGCTATTAAACAGCGCGATAAGGAAGGTTAATATAGGAGTAATAAGGGTGGCTATAGAAGTGATAAGGGTGGCTATTGATATTGCCAGGGCGGAGGGATAAGGGATGCTATTATAGGAGTGATAAGGGTGGCTATTGTCAGGGATGGTATGCGATGATACGAGGTTATTGTGCTGGTGATTTTCATGTGATGTTATAATTTTTCTTGTGTTTATTTTTATATCTTGTGCAACTTATCTTGTTGTTTCGGTAAATTTGATAATAGTCTGATCTATGTTGAAATTGTGAGCCTGTGGCTATTATCGGGCGGATTATATTTGTCACGACCCAAAATTCGCTAAAGGTCATGATGACGCCTAATACCGCCGTTAGGCAAGCCAACGGTGATCTATCAACTTACTTACTCATTTTAGTAATTGAAATAAAAAAGTTTCCTTAATTAACTCGTATGAAATAGATCTTTACAGGGTAAGTGATAATACTTACACAACTACAATAATGAACAACCCGTAGGAACCCCCAAAACTCGATGTTACAAGTGCATGAGCATTTTTCTAAGGAGTACAATAATAATACAACATTTGTCCCGAATGTTAAAACAAAATAAAATAAACAGTACAATGGAGACTCGGTGGACTGTGATGCATAGCCTGGAGTGCAACTGACATAAAGTCTCCTCAACAGGTGCGCCTACGCGCCAAGGTGATCATCAAATGAACCTGTCAGATCCTGCACATTTAGTGCAGAAGTGCAGCATGAGCACGTAAATCGACGCATACCCAGTAAGTATCTACCCTAGCCCCGGAGAAGTAGTGACGAGGGGTCGACAACGACACTTGCTAAAGGTCCAAATAAACAATGTAATAAAACATAAGCAGATATGAGGCATACGACAATGATGTGGTAAATCTGTAAGTTACATAAACTTCCAATTTCCCCTTTCAAAGCATGAATTTCTAAATCTTGTATTCTACCTTAACAGCTCAGAAAAATATCAAGTGTCATTATAAAATAAATAAGGAATACCATATAAAATGTCGGGCATCTGTGGAAAGATTAGCTCATGAATATTCGGACTACTAGCGATATAACGCACGATTCTGCCGAGGTCATTCGGCCGGATCCAGAATAATATGTACACTGCCGAGGGTCGAGCGGCACGAACCATAGATGCATCTATATACTGCCGAGGCGTTCGGTCCACTCCACAAGAAAACAAAGGAAGTTACCGAATTACGAGACACATGTTTACAATACTGTACATGAGTACAAAATGGATGTAATCCTTACCGTTTATCAAATAACTCGCCCACAACTCAAAGTGATAAGGCTTGGCCTAGTATACATATATTTATTTCTAAATCAATTTCATTTATAACTTCAATTAATTAAGCCAACAACATGAGCTCAAATAATTCAAATATTACGAAATAAGATCCTAAGTCTACCCGGACATAAACATGCTTTAGCTACGTACGTAATCTCGTCACCTCGTGCGTACGTAGTACCCACAACTAGTTGCACATAACAATAAATCTCACCTAGGGGATAGTTTCCCCCTCACAAGGTTATACAGGAGACTTACTTCGCTCCGAAGTTCCGTAACAGGCTCCAACGCCACTCAAACACATCAACCCGATGTCCGTCTCTTCAAAATTAGTCAAACAACGTGATAACCAATCAAAATATACCCCAATACGTATAATCTAACAATTTAAAAATGATTCCCAACTCCGCTTAAAAGCCAACAAAGACAACCCTCCGACCCACGTGCCCAGATTCCGAAAATTTTCCGAAAATAAACTTTACCCATAACACTACGAACTAAAATATATAACTTATTCCAAATTTCATGTCCAATTTCGAGGTCAAAATCCAAAAATACCAAATTCGAGGTTTTTCCTACCAAAATCCCAAGTTTCTACAAATTTCTATGTTTAAATCCATATATAAACCATGTATTTAACTTGTAATAGTTGGGAGTCACTTACCTTGTGTTGCTTGATAAAAATCTCCCCTTGAAGCTCTCCAAAATCGCCCCAACCAAGTGAAAATGAAAGAAAATGGGCCAAATCCCATTTGTATAAAAAACCTCACTGCCTAGCGACATTTTCGCATCTGCGGAACATGAGCCGCTTCTGCGGCACAGAGTCCGCTTCTGCGGCATAGAGTCCGCTTTTGCGGCACAGAGTCCGCTTCTGCGGCTCCTCCCAGGCCCCTCAACCTCCGTATCTGCGGCCCCTCCAGCGCTTATGCGCCTTCACTTCTGCGGCTCATGTTACACTAGATGCCAGCCGCTTCAGCATTTCCCCCAAGCCCAAACTCAATCCGTTTACCATCCGGAATCCACCCGAGGCCACCAGGGCCTTGATCAAATATACCAACACGTCCCAAAATACAATAGGAACTTAGTCGAAGCCTTAAACCACATCAAACAACATCAAAATCTTGAATAGCGCCTCAAATCAAACTTATAAATTTTACAAATTTCCAAATTCTATATCTTGTGCCGAAACATATCAAATCAATCCGGAATGACTTCAAATTTCACACACGAGTCATAAATGACAATCTGAAGCTATTCCAAGGCTCAAAACCCCAAACGAACATCGATAATATCAAAGTCCACTTCAAACCAAGTTTAAGAAATTCTTAAACCTTTAAAAATGCCAACCCTCCAAAATAAACACTGAAATGCTCCCCGGTGATCCGATACTCAACCCAAATATACTTCCAAGTCTGAAATCATCATACGAACCTATTGGAACCTTCAAATTCTGACTCCGAGGTTGTTTACTCAAAAGTGAAATCTTAGCCAATTCTTCTAACTTAAACCTTCCGAAATTAGAATTTCTTTCCAAATCAACTCCGAACTTCCCGAAGTTCAATTTCGACCACACGTACAAGTCATAATACCTGAAGTGAAGCTACTCAAGGCCTCAAACCGCCGAACGACACACTAGATCCAATCAAGAAGAAAACACACACATCAAGTCGTAACACTTATATTTACAAAATGTCCAAATATTGATCACAAGCACACCAAGTTCATAATACAAATCCCGAAGATACGGATAGCGCCATACGCTACGAAACCCAAGCACAACTAAGGTGCAATGCTGACCTGCATCTCGAGAGCCACCTGCTCACATAACACAACAAGCTACACGCGACCTCAACACGTGTGCGAATAATGAAGCCGTCTCACAACCCACATGACACAATAAAGATATACATGGAATAGGTGACGACGAGAATAACATCCAATGCCCGACGACTCCTCCGTTAGTAATGCTATGACGAATGAACACATAAGACCTGACGTAGGGCACACATTCACATTAGGCCAACCAACAGACCTCAAACTAATTCCGGTCATACCACACTGGGCCAATAACCTTCCAAGGATCCACAACAGCCCTATTCATGACACATAAGAACAGTCGTCACATCCGAAATAAACTCACACGATCCACAGCCCATGGAATAGAATAACTCTCAGGCATTAACTCTCGCATTAACGATAGTACCATAATCTTCATACTTGGTTTCAATCTTTAACAATCGAGTGACTAACATGTCACACTTATACAAATATCCCCGTGGGGTACGCCCCCACCACCTTTCGCACCAGGTAGCAAAGTTTGCACCTCCATACCACTAACCGTTCTAATTTTGTAAAGAAAATCAAGAACCCGCAAATAAATATACAAGCCTCTTACACAGAACATCGTTCTCAAGTGACACTAAAGAAAATGCCAGCTTACTCTAAATATCTGAATTCTCCCCTGCTCATCTGAGCTCATGACATGCTTGTCAACACCGAACCGCAACCTTGATTCTCAACTTTCAAATTCCCATGCCGCTCACTGCACTTATCCTGCTGCTACGCGAGAACACAAGAATTCATTGTAACCCCTGAATTACCAGTAGAGTAAGCACTTCATTGGCTAGAAGCCTTTCGCTTAACTCATTTCCGAAGAACTCATGCAACACGCAACTGAATTCCCAAATCGCAGAAAATATAAACATCAAGTCGTGATCTAAACCGCCGGGACTCTTCCGGAATCCATTTACATAACAAGACCATTCGAATCCAATACTTCCCAAATCAATCAAGTTATGGGGGTTGCTAAGCCCACACACACAATTACAAACCACATGTATGACTTCACACACCGAAGGGACTGATCATTGCCACAATCATGCCAATTCAACCATTAGTAGCCGACCCAAATTCTTTCAATTTACTCTTGACCTGACTTAGAAATATAATAGCCTCATTCACAACATAACAAACTTAATCCGCACTTATCCCGAGCGACCTGAATCACGAGACCACATCGTCTCAATGCCCATGAACCATCTCATACCCTTCTCAAGCGCATAATAGCATCTCCAACTGGTATACCCAGTTTGCAAGACCTTCCATGAATCCAAACTTATTTCTTCCTTTAACCTAATACTGCACCGCATACCCGACGATGACATAGAACATTCTAAGTTCCGTTCGCAATCCACTGTGAAAACTCGGTCCTTAACTACACAACGGACCTGAAATCCTTAAGGACTACACTTTAATTCTTAAACCCACTAGGACCGTTGTTGAGAGTCACCCACTCTGACCTGATCTCGAACATAACCAAACTCCAACGCTCTGCTAGCACATGAACACCCTCTCAAAGAAGCAACCAGCTGAATTCTTTTCCTTGTACATTACATCCACAAGAAGCATAAACTCGGGGTCTTCCCAAATCCTGCACCTCAATTGATAAGGCAAAGTATAGTGCACATTCATCGAGTTCCTTGTTCGAATTACTCCTGATATTTCCTTTTTCTTAGTCATAATTAATCCACCAATACACCGATAACCAGAAACCGTGCAAGTAGATAACCACGCGATCCAATCGTAAATGTTGGGGCTCCCCAGCTTAACTTTAAGCTACCACCACATAATGTAGAGCCCACAACGATTCCTCCTTCTCAATTACCATGTGTCGCACCCCCATTTTGCTCTCTCGAAAATCGGGTTTCGACATATGACAACTCTTTTAAAGGAGGTATTAAAAGAGGAGAGTCGCCACCTAACGGTTTAAGGTGCGTTAGGGCACCTATTCACATATGACTCAGGTTTGACTAGTTTGCATCACTAGAGATCGGGTAAGGGCTTGAAATAACCTCGAAGAGAAGGTGTTAGGCACTCTTCGAGGTCCAGAACTATGGGTCCCAGCTGAACTTGAATAATATGAATTAGTCGGATAAACGAAGACAGAGAAAAATAAGAAATTTGGGAAATTTATTAAAAGACTTTGAGTAAATATGAACACTTGATTCAAAGATAAACAAGAAAAAGATGGTGTGTGTGTGTGGGGGGGGGGGGGGTCCAAAGTTTTTTAGCCTAAAGGATCACTCCTGCAATATAAATAATACTTCGTAGCTCTATCGAGATGGGGTGATACTCGTATTATTCAGTGAGCACAAACTATCATCTCCTGCTACCCGATTACTATCTTTATATTATTACCTAAAGCGCACTAGTTGATTCTAAATCGTGCCTTATGCGTGCACTATCTGTCCCATACCTATGGTCCAGGTGGAATTTGGACCTCTATTTTGGGTGGTTCTAGACTTGACAGAGGATGCTCAGAAAATGTTAAAACTAGGTGTCAATTCAAAACAGATAGGACTGCAATTAAATACAATTAAAGGCTCAAGTTAGCCTTCGCGATTAGACAACAAAGGCACACAAACAGATTTCTATGCAGGGTATTAGGCAGTTTCATAATTGAGAGAGATTGAAGTCATTAAGCCCTATAGACATGGCTTCTAGATGATCTGATTAAGATATGCATGCTATTTTAGACCTATGATTTCTAAATTACCAGTTGTGAATACCTGCTGCTGCTAAGTCGCTTATTACATATTATAAGTTAATAGACCAATAGGCATGATTGATAAATTGTTTGCACAGATAGTGCAACTTATTGGAAATACTCAAAATTAACTATGCTTCCTAATAATTGCATAGATGAGCAATGAAATAGCATTTGAAAAGCGAGCAGTGATGTCTTATGGGCATGATTTCTAGTGATTGACGATTGAAACTGATTTTATACCTTTAGCTCTTATAGGCATGTTGTCTAGATGAACTAAATGAATTAATTAGTTAAAATCCTATAGGCATGGTATCTAATGAACATGGTGCGGATTAAAGAACAATTGTTAACAATTATTTCCTATAGACATGCTATCTAGCAACACATAGCAGTAGACATGGGAATAAATAGAGCACTCATACTTTGACAGTACACCAGTTATGCGAGTGTGTGATTGCCCTAATAACATGATCTCTGATAGTGCACAAAGAGATTTAAATATAACAGGTCAGAAAGCAAATGTATCACACAAATCCTATGAGCATACTTTCTACCCTTTTCATGCAAGTATTAGGAGATACCTATTTCCCAATTTCACTATTACCCCAATTGTCATTACAGAATTATTACAGACCCAATAATGAATAAATTACAAAGTGGTGCAAGTAATAACAATGGCCCAAGACAGGCCCAAAGAGATACCTAGCACTGCTATGTCTTCAACTAAGCTCTTTCTCTACCCTTTAGCACACACGGATCTCAATATAGCCCAGAAATCATAAACAACCATGGTTTGATCATAGGATCCAGAAACCAATCACTCACACAAATCAATTTGCACATTTAAGACAGAGCTGAGTAGTAAAGAAAGTGACCAAAGAATCTCAGGTCCTAGTGTGTCAGAATTCACAAGGGTCTCGAAATGGACCACGAGCAGTGCTCACACTAGGGAGGTTAATAGATAAAGCTTTAGTGGCCTTGGCTTTCAGCCGGCCGAGAATTATAGGTTCAGAATAGGGTAAATAACCAATGAGAATGAAAAATAGTGATCAACTGGTAGAATTTGAAGAAATGCATTTGCATTTTTAGAAACAGGCATTGCAGAGGTTATAACACAATGAACATATCAACAAAGAGGGTAAACAAACTTAAACGACAGGTTGATATCACAAGTCCACGCTTAGCATATTGGGGAAGAGGACATTTGTGGGAAGCAGGGGGGGAATTATGACTTCTGGGATTGCAAACTAATAAGCAAAGGTGCATTAGGCCTTGTAAGACAAACAATAAAACATTATCCCAATAGGTTCAAACCTAAGGGTAAAATTATGCTGCACACGAGAAGTTAAACAGACCAACTCATAGCAACAAGGCAAAATAAAGTCAAATGTCATGAGGGAAACTTAAGTTAGGAAGCTATTCTAAAAGGTTCCAACTAGTTTCTAGGGAGTGTAGAGTTAGGCAGGGTAAGGATATACTAAGTGATAAAATGATCATAGGAGCAAATCATAGCTAGAATGAGGGTTTTAACAAGGATTGGTGCATATCACATATACAAATCAATCACTATAGAAATCCAGGACAAGGCAGGAAATAAACTGATGTCATATAACTAATGTAGACACTCAAAGTACCAATATATTAAGCTAAACGACTTCAAACAGTCCAAATTGTTCCAGTTAAACATAAACACATTTCAGAACTGGTAGTTTAGGCATAAGCAGATGCTAGAGAGGTTCATATCACAAATAGATTCAATACTAGGAGGGTTGAACATAGAGATAGTCTAGAAACACATTGAGTTATGAAATTTCAGAGATATGAATATGCAAATCATGAACACAAGAGAATGAATATTGCAAAGGCTAAAGAACTCACCAGTTACTGATTGACAAGTAGACAAAACAAGCAAGAACAAACTCCACAACACTTTGAACATAAACACAGCAGTATAATCCAGGACCTTAGATGCGTCAAGTTCCCAAGGGCTTCAAGGAACCCAGGGTAATGCTCGTACCCAAGGAAGGTCGAAAAATAGGAATTCTTGTGGCCTTAGCTTTCAGCCGGCCAAGAGCCAGAGTAGAACAAGAGAATACGCGAACAATAGAGTAAAGCTCTTTAGCTTTTTAGTGGAATTTGTGATTCGAAGTCTGTCCAAAAGGGAATGGGGGATGGGTTTATATAGTAGTGAACAAATCGAGCAATAATCAAGGAAACAGAGTAAGTTAAACAACAAACAAGGAAAATAAACATGCAAATCAATCTAAAAATCAATTTAATAGAGAAATCTATAAACTCTAGTTTTTTAGGGGAAGTGTAAATCAACAGAATCTAAACACAAAATCGGACTCACATAGTAGCATAGAATGTATATAGACAGAATAACGTTCAAAATCATAGATTTGAACCATTTTGGTTCGATTTCGGAAGAGATTTTCTTGCCATGTTTAGGCAAGCACTTAGGTAATACCATAAGAGAAAAACCAGTACCAAAAAGGGGTCATATATGGCAAGAAATGGTAGTCGAATCCTATATTTAGTGGGATTAGGAGAAAGATTTAGGGGGGCGGCTGTTTAGGGTTCTTCATAGAGAGAATGGTAGGTTGAGAGAGTGTGAAGGTAGCGGGTTAGGGGATAATAGGTTAGGGTTTGGGGGTTGGGTTAATTAAAAGGGAAGGGTGAATAAGGTCCGTTGATCTTGAGAGATCAACGGCCAAGATTAAAAGTTGGAACGGGCGGGTCATGGAGATGGGGAACCGGCCGGGTTTTGGATTAGTGGGTCATTTGGTTTGGGCTGGGGTATTTGGGATAGATGTTTGAGGGTTTTGGGCCATTTATTTGGTCGAAATTGGTTTAAAAATAGGATGTTGTTTAAGTACCCAATATTTATCAAAACAATAATTTATAAAAGTAATTAATAAATAACAAAAAAATATTATTTGTGCACTAAAGTGATGGGAAATAATAACTTAACATTAATATAAAAAGTTATTTCGGCACAAGTAATGTAATTATACATGAATATAGTCTATTATTGCAAAAAAGTGCAATTAGCCTAAAAATGCAAATGCAATTATAGAAAAATAAAGTAGAATATTATAAAACATACATATTGGTGTAAATAATAAGTTTGGATAATTAAATCATCATAAAAATAATTTTAAGGGTAATTATTGGATATTTATATAATAAAATGCAGCAAGAAATTAATTTAGAGCTTCTAAAAATTATGGAAAATTATGAAAATTGCTTGTATGTGTTTGTAAACTAAATGATGATGCAAATATTCTATTTTAAATGTATATATATATATATATTTTAAATATGAGGGAAAAATTGGGTATCAATAGCTACCCCTCTTTACCCAGGAATGATGAAAGAATTGTCGGGTAAAGAAATGATGATCGATTTTGACCGAATGAGATATTTTGAAAAATAGAGGCTGAACTCTGGTTTCTTAGTTACCTAGATATCCCTGGTATTACGGGAATCAGGCTGTCTGCAGTTCTGGATCCAGCGGTGGACTGAGCCGATGGAGCTGTTGTCGGAATGGTCGTATGCTTCGGAAAGTGTTCCTTTAGGTAGGATAATATCAGATGAATTTATATGAGGTTATGAATGGATGTATCTCAGAACGGTTATGGATGAGCATTTGAACGGTTATCAAGTGGAAACGGGTAACAGATAGTGGTTGGCTGCATTTGAGGTAATTTTGGATGTGAGCACCAAAACGGAAACCGGAGCGAAGATTGCTCTCGTTTAAAGAACGGTTACCTCCTGAATTACCTGCAAAACTTAAACGCAATGTATGCAAGTATATATGGATTATTGCGAGAATTTAAACATGATGCAAATTCCCTTTGGACCATGAAAGTTGTCATTGGACGGTGGGGATGATGTCCTTAGACCATGACGTCCTGGGCCATAAATCATATGATAGGGGATTCGCAGGCCATGAGATGATGTCCACGGGCCATGCAAGTGGTGCCTCTGAACCATGACGCCTTTGAATAATGATGTGTAATACGGAGAGATCCTCAGGCCATGGAATGGTGTCTTCCAGCTATGAGGATGATGCCTTCGGACTATGACGCCTTTGGATAAAATGGCGATATTTTAGCCTATTAAGTGCAAATATGTGACGCTTGGATACATGTGAAGATGAGACAAGACAAGGCTTAGTCTTGTGTATGATGAGGGCAGTGCTTAGCCCTAGGTAAAAAGTGGATAGTGGTAGGTCTTAGGTGGCGTAGAGGGGATAATATTATATCCTGAGGAAAAGGCAGTGCTTAGTCATATTCAAGAGAGGGGCAGGGCTTAGCCTTATGCAAAATAGGAGACAACGCTTAGTCTCATGCGAGTAAGTGAAGCGGTGCTTAGCTTCATACAAAATAGGAGACAATGCATAGTCTCATGCAAATAAGGCAGTGCTTAGCCTTGTGCAGTTAAGGAGGCGATGCTTAGCCTCGTGCAAAAAGGAGACAATGCTTAGTCTCGTGCAAAGAAATGAGACAATGCTTATGCAGAGAAATGAGACAATGCTTAGTCTCATGGAAAGAAAAGGAGACAGTGCTTAGTCTTGATGCAAGGAAAGGTAGAGCTTAGCCTTATGCGATTAGGGAGGCAATGCTTAGCCTCATGCGAAAGAGGATATAGTGCTTAGTCTCATGCAAAGAAAGGCGATGCTTAGCCTTATGCAATTTATGGAGGCAATGCTTAGCCTCATGCAAAAATAGGAGACAATGTTTAGTCTCATTCAAAGAGAAGGAGACAGTGCTTAGTCTCATGCAATTAGGAGACATTGCTTAGTCTCATGCAAAGAAAGGAGATGCTTAGCCTTATGCAAGGAGATGAGACAATGCTTAGTCTCATGCAAAGAAAGGCCGAGCTTAGCCTTATGCAAGGACAGGAGACAATGCTTAGTCTCATGCAAAGAAGTGGAGACAATGCTTAGTCTCATGCAATTAGGAGACATTGCTTAGTCTCATACAAAGAAAGGCCGAGCTTAACCTTATGCAAGGAGAGGAGACAATGCTTAGTCTCATGCAAAGAAAGGTCGAGCTTAGTCTTATGCAATTTATGGAGGCAATGCTTAGCCTCATATGAAATAGGAGGCAATGCTTAGTCTTGATGCAAGGAAAGGCAGTGCTTAGTCTTATGCAATTTGGGAGGCAATGCTTAGCCTCATACAAAAATAGGAGACAATGCTTAGTCTCGATGTAAGTAAAACGATGAATGACAATAGAGTGTTTCTTAGCTGGAGATGCTTGGGATATATAATCTGCTATCTTGAAGGTACTGTCCTGACGTGTCTGCAAATATTATTGTCTTACTGTGCCTACATCCAAAGAGAAATTTTGAGTTTTGCAGGGGAAGGTTGGTTCGCGCTTTTGTCTTTTGCTTTGCCTATGCTCCTATCTTGAGGTCCTGTTTGAGTCACCTTGGGTAGCATCTGGTTGTTTATAGAAATACAGGTTTTCGAAAGAAATGTGTGCATTTGATGAATGTAGTTATTTGAGATATAGTATTATGCAATATCGGCTAAGTTAGATGAACCAATGACTGTGACATATTTTAGAGATATTGCGACCTCCCTGCTTTAGAATTTTGAGGGTCCTTCTTAAAATTCTGCCCTAGTTTAAAAGCAATTCTTTGCCTGTTCTGTGTCTGACGATGTTGGTTGAACTTGCTTTAGAATTTTGAGGTCCTCAAAATTCTGCCCCAATTTTCTGATCATGGCAAAAATGAAGACTTTATTGAGTTGTGACCGAACCCACAGGACTGCCTATGTATCCCCTCTTAAACAGGAATCAGGTCAAGCGTAGTTCAATTACATCAAATGAAAAAATGTAAACAATCTAAATATAGTACGTCTTGACTGCATCTGAGTTTATAAGTTTTGGCCAAACTTCTCCGTCCATCTCTACTAGTATAAGCGCTCCTCCTGTTAATACTCGATGAACCATGTAGGGACCTTGCCAATTGGGCGAAAATTTCCCACTGGCTTCATCTTGATGCGAGAAGATCCGCTTCAGCACCAGCTACCCTGGTGTGAATTGTCTAGACCTGACCCTTTTGTTGAAAGCTCTGGACATTCTGTTCTGATAAAGTTGACCGTGACATACTATGTTCATTCTTTTTCCGTCAATGAGAGCCAGTTGCTCATAATGACTTCGTATCCATTCTGCATCACTGAGTTTATCATCTTGTATGATTCTCAAAGAAGAAATTTCTACTTCGGTGGGAATGACAACTTCAGTGCCATAGACCAGCAAATAAGGAGTTTCCCTCGTTGATGTGCGAACTATGGTACGATATCCAAGTAGGGCAAATGGTAACTTCTCGTGCCATTGTTTGTGATTGTCTACCATCTTCCTTAATATCTTCTTGATGTTCTTATTGGCGGCTTCCACAACTCCATTTATTTGTGGCCTGTATGTTGTGGATTTTTTATGCTTGATCCTAAAGGTTTCGCACATGGATTTCATCAAATCATTGTTAAGGTTGGCGGAGTTGTCGGTGATGATTGATTCTGGTGCCCCGAATCGAGAGACAATACGATCCCTAACAAAATCCGCGATGATCCTTTTAGTTACAACCTTGTAAGATGCGGCTTTAACCCATTTTGTGAAATAATCTATGGCCACTAGAATGAACCTGTGCCCATTTGAAACGGCAGGTTCGATTGGACCGATGACATCTATACCCCAAGCGGCGAAAGGCCAAGGTGCACTTGTTGCATTGAGTTCATTGGGTGGCACTCATATCATATCTGCATGTATTAGGCACTGATGACACCTTTGGACATGCCTGATGTAGTCTGTTTCCATAGTCATTCAAAAATATCGGCTCTTAATATCTTCTTGGCTAAAACGAAACCGTTCATGCATAGTCCGCAAGTTCCGGTATGTATCTCTTCGAGCAGTTTGGAAGCTTTCTTGGCGTCAACACACCGTAATAATCCTAGGTCTGGAGTCCTTCTGTATAGAATTCCTCCACTTTGGAAGAAATGGTCGACAATCTTCAAA
This sequence comes from Nicotiana otophora, assembly GCA_000715115.1. NCBI lineage: Eukaryota > Viridiplantae > Streptophyta > Magnoliopsida > Solanales > Solanaceae > Nicotiana > Nicotiana otophora. The sequence continues at coordinate 60,104 of AWOL01S0045060.1, forward strand.
GTATGCATTTCTGAGTATGATTTGCGTGCTCCGGGTAATCCCTTTTTGCCAATTATTCTTTGATGTCATGAAACCATGGATTCCCATTAGTTTCTTCTTTAACACGAGCACAATAAGCTGGCTAATTATGGATCCCTACTGGAATAGGATCGATGAAATTCTTGTTTGGGTGTTGTATCATGGAAGATAGAGTGGCCAATGCATCTGCGAACTCAATCTGGATTCTCAGAACATGTTTGAACTCTATTTTTGTGAACCTCTTCATCAACTCTTGTACGTAGTACAAATATAGAAATATTTTGGTATTCTTTGTAGCCCATTCTCCTAAAACCTGATGTACCAAAATGTTTGAATCTCCAATTACCAGCAATTCCTGAACGTTCATGTCAATGGCCAACTTAAGCCCCAAGATGCAAGCCTCGTATTCTGCCATATTATTGGTACACAGAAATTTAAGTTTTGCGGATACCAGATAGTGTTGACCCATCTCTGATTACCAAAACTGCTCCAATACCCACTCTTTTGAAGTTTGCTGCCCCATCAAAAAACACTCTCCAACTGTCATAGGTTTTGGTGATATCGTATCCTACGAATGATACCTCTTCTTCGGGAAAATAAGTTTTCAGTGGTTCGTATTCTCCGCCCACAGGAGTTTCTGCCAGATGATCCGCCAACGCTTGTCCCTTGACCGCTTTCTAATTTACATAGATGATGTCGAACTCGCTCAGTAGTATCTGTCATTTTGCCAATTTCCCGTAGGCATAAGTTTCTGGAAGATGTATTTTAACGAATCCATTCTTGATATGAGATATGTGGTGTAGGCACAGAAGTAGTGCCTCAACTTCTGAGCTATCCATGTTAAAGAACAGCAGGTGAGCTCCAGCAAAGAGTATCATGCTTCGTAGGGCGTGAACTTCTTACTTAGATAGTATATGGCCTGTTCTTTTCTTCCCGTCTTGTCGTGTTGTCCTAAGACACATACGAAAGCCCCATCCAGTACAGATACATAGAGTAGCAGAGGTCTCCCAGGTTCTGGTTGAACCAAAACAGGTGGTTTGGATAAATATTCCTTGATAAAGGCTTTCTGGTACCGCTTAAATCGTCCATTTTTTTCTTTCCCTTTGCTTTTGCCTTTAGGATCACTTGGTGGAGGACCTCTTGATCTAGTATGATATACAGATATTACCAGTATGCACAAACAAACCTTTGGGGAATAAGAATAAACAAAGAAAAGAAAATAAAAGGGTAACCAAGTTAGTAAGGGATATTTAAAGAATGCTTGCAATATTAAACATGTATTGCAGAATCAGTAAATAAATTCACATCCTAATTTGGGGGACCTCGTTGTGCCCGAGGTAGGCCTAAGCGACATATAGACTTGGAGAAAATTAATGTCAATAATTGTATCATTTCATTAATGTGAAAATGGATCACATCCTTACTAAGACGACAATAATAAGAAAGTCACTAATGGCATTTGCCCTATTACATTCAAAATCTAAAACTAAGCTAAAAAGCAGTAAAGAACATCATTACCTAATCTATTTGTCCCAGGAGGGACCTTCTCCATGCATGGCCCTCTTGGATCCATCAATCAAGTTCCCCAGGTTGAGCATGTCCAATAGTAGGTAAGCCCTTGCTAGGTGCCCTCCCCCACTGCGTTCCGTATTCTGACAATCTGAGAGCCTCTTCCTCATCTTCCCTTCAAGTTCCATCAACCCTTGCTCCAAATATTCCAATCTCTCTGTTGATTTAGTAGCAATTTCTTTCCATTCATTCATTGCTTCCATATCCACTTTGTGCTGTTCCAAATGCCTAGCTTCATAATCGAAAACCCTCTTGTGCAGCATCCTATATTTGACTTGCGCTTCAGCAGCGTCATCGATAACCCTATTTTCTAGATTAATCCTTGGTTTGACATCTCCTGCTATATCATCAACCAACCACGACGGGTAGAAGTATACATGGCCAGCATGGTACCTATTTGGCTCGATAATATCTTTCTCTACAACGACCTTTTGATTCCACATATGCTGCGCCTCGAACTTGAACGGAATGATGTTCTCTTTAAAGTCTGCTTTATACTGGACCATATTGGAAACCCGAGGTATAACCTGCTTTCTTCCCGCTTGCCTCATTACTCTTATAGGAGCATAAGGATAGATTCCTCTTAACCCGATTAGCACTAAATGAGTGGTTTCTCTTGACCTGATGATGAACTCGCTGCTAGGGAACCATTCCAGCATCCAATGTACCCTTTCGTCAGTCAAATTGCTGAAGAAACGCACTCAGTTCATAGCATTTCCAGGTTGCACGAACCTTTCTGGGATAAATGTCATTCTTTTTGGATGATGGTAGGCTATGTAGTCATTCAATGGTCGTTGCAGAAGTTCTTGATAATATTCACTTCTCTAGAAATGTTCTAATAACCAAACCTGTAGCAATAGATTATAGCCCTCGAAATGCCCATACCCCTGCTTGCATCGGTCTAGAGCTCGGTACATTTCGGCCAAGATCATGGGGATGATAGTCTAAGTTTGTCCTTCAATTCCTTCCATTAGAGTCCTAGAGACCATGGCTAAATGAGTGTGGATCCTCTCTCCTTTCATCAGAAATATCAGCAACCCCAAGAAACAGACAATGAACACAAAAACTCGGCAGTGTGTCCATCCTAAAGAAGTAATGACAAGTTCATCACGGTGAAGGCGATATGACTTGCTATGCCCATAACGTTCATAAAGGAATACAAATGGTATGTATGACTCCTTCAGACAAAGTAATTCATCATTTTCCTTGAAACCTATAATTTTTAAAAACCCGCGGGGAGCGCGATTTTCTGGTACTAATAAACCCATTCTATCCAATGGCAGCCCAGTGAAGCCTCCTATTTCCTCTAAGAGAGGGGTAATCTCTACATTACCAAACAAAAGATAGCTCTTTTCTCATCCCAAAACATAGTGGTGGCCTCAATCAATGCGTTATTTGGCCGGATGTCCAATAAGGAAGGTAAAGTTTTGAGGACCCTTTTCACATGATTCTGGTCACTAGGTGAGAGGTTCGTCCACCAATCAAGCAGCAAAGGTGGGATTTTTGAACCATGTAGAACCTGGGAACTTCGTGCCTCATTTTCTGCAAAACAAATAAAGTTAGCCCCTTCCCCTCCGGGTCTGACTATTTACACATTAACGATCAACATATCGGCATGTTTCCTCTAAGTAATGCACATAACGTGATGTTGTCTACTGAGATTATGGAAATCCTGTTGGAGTTTGGACAAGTCTTATCTTAGTGGATTATTACGTGGACAACATCCTAATCCGTACTAGGTTTGACATGATGCATGCACAGTTGATATTGGAGTGAGGTTTCTAGAAAGGTCTAGACCGGTACCCTCAAGTGGGAAACTTGAGAGGGAAAGGAACAGAACCATCGACTGCACCGCAGATCGACTAGTTTTACCGCAAATAAGCCTTTCCAAATTAAAAGGTTAATTTTGGGAAGAGCGTGGACACTCATCAAGTGCCGCTATGATATTAGTTGGGCACGAGTGGAATATGATGTGGAGCATGCTTTATGCAAAGATAATAACACATTGCCAAGTATTTGCATGATAAATATGTGAAAGCAATAAATGCAGTATTAAGATGAAACATAAAGGACGTAAAAAGAAAGACAAAAGAAGAAGTTAGTTCGTGGAACATAGGGAATATAATAAAGTGAGCAAGGGAGTATGGGTGGGAGAGACATGATATAGCTAATAAATAGCAGTTAGAGCAACTAAGGGCGGATATGGAAAATGATGTGCATGTTATAACAAATTTAAGCACATAAAGATGGAGAAGGGAAGGGTTGTACATGTTATAATGGTTTTAGACAAGTAAAGGTGAACGGGAAAGGGATGTGCGTGTTATAGAAAATCTAACAAATAAAGATAGAAAAGGAATGTGCGTTTATAACAGAGAAAACTAATCTATATAAGACAAGTTCATTATGGTAAAATCCTAAGTGTATATCCCCAGCAGAGTCGCCATGCTGTCGTGCCCCCGTTTTGCTCGCGAAATCGGGTTTCGACATATGACAAATCTTTTAAAGGAGGCATTAAAAGAGAAGAGTCGCCACCTAACAGTTTAAGGTGCGTTAGGGAACCTATTCGCATATGACTCAGGTTTGACTAGTTTGCATCACCAGAGATCGGGTAAGGGCACAAAATAACCTCGAAGAGAAGGTGTTAAGTACTTTTCGAGGTCCACAACTGTGGGTATCAGACGAACTTAAATTATATGAATTAGTCGGATAAACGAAGACAGAGAAAAACAAGATATTTGGGAAATTTATTAAAAGACTTTGAGTAAATACGATCACTTGATTCATAGATAAACAAGAATAAGATGGAGGGGGGTCCTAAGTGTTTTAGCCTAAAGGATCACCCCGTGCAACATAAATAATACTTTGTAACTCCCTCGAGATGGGGTGTTACTCGTATTATTCAGCGGGCGCAGACTATCGTCTCCTGCTACTCGATTACTATCTTTAAGTTGTTACCTAAAGCGCACTAGTTGATTCTAAATCGTGCCTTATGCGTGCACTACCCGTCCCATACCTATGGTCCAGGAGGCATTTGGACCTCTATTTTGGGTGGTTCTAGACTTGACTTAGGCTGCCCGGAAATTGTTAAAACTAGGCGACAGTTCAAAACAGATAGGACTGCAATTAAATACAATTAGAAGCTCAAGTTAGCCTCCGCGATTAGACAACAAAGGCACACATGCAGATTTCTCTGTAGGGCATTAGGTAGTTCCATAATTGAGGGAGATTGAAGTCATTAAGCCCTATAGACATGGCTTCTAGATGATATGATTCAGATATGCAGGCTATTTTAGACCTATAATTTCTAAATTATCAGTTGTGAATACATGTTGCTGCTAAGTCGCTTATTACAGATTATAAGTTAATAGACCTATAGGCATGATCTATAAATGGTTTGCACAGATAGTGAAACTTATTGGAAACACTCAAAATTACCTATGCTTCCTAATAATTGCGTGGATAAGCAATGAAACAACGTTTGAAAAGCGAGCAGTGATGTCTTATAGGCATGATTTCTAGAGATTGACGATTGGAACTGATTTTATACATTTAGCTCTTATAGGCATGCTGTCTAGATAAACGAAGCGAATTAATTAGTTAAAATCCTATAGGCATGGTATCTAATGAACATGGTGCGGATTAAACAACAGTTGTTAACAATTATTTCCTATAGATATGCTATCTAGCAACACATAGAAGTAGACATGGGAATAAATAGAGCACTCATACTTTAACAGTACACCAGTTATGTGAGTGTGTGATTGCCCTAATAACATGATCTCTAATAGTGTACAAAGAGATTTAAATATAACAGGTCAAAAAGCAAATGTATCTCACAAATCCTATGAGCATGCTTTCTACCATTTTTATGCAAGTATTAGGAGATACCCATTTCCCAATTTCACTATTAACCCAATTGTTATTACAGACCCAATAATGAATAAATTACAAAGTGGTACAAGTAATAACAATAGGCCCAAGACAGTCCCAAAGAGATACTCAGTACTACCAGGCCTTCAACTAAGCTCTTTCTCCACCTTTTAGCACACACAGATCTCAACATAGCCCAGAAACCATAGGAGAACTCAAACCAAACCAAACATCCATGGTTTGATCATAGGATCCAGAAACCAATCACTCACACAAATCAATTTGCACATTCAACAGACAGAAAGAGGGACAAAGCTGAGTAATAAATAAAGTGACCAAAGAACCTCAGGTCCTAGTGTGTCAGAGTTCACAAGGGTCTCATAATAGATTTCGAGCAGTGCTCACACTAGGGAGGTTAATAGAGAAAGCTTTTGTGGCCTTAGCTTTTAGCCGGCCGAGAATTAAAGGTTCAGAATAGGGTAAATAACCAATGAGAATGAAAAATAGTGATCAACTGGTAGAATTTGAATAAATACATTTGCATTTTTAGAAACAAGCATTGCAGAGGTGATCACATAATGAACATATCAGCAAAGAGGGTAAACAAACTGTCACGCCCCAAACCTGGGGAGGCATGGCTGGCACTTGGTGCCGTGCTGGCCCGGGCGAACCACTCTGTAACTCATGATCATTCGGCAAAAACTAGAACATACATAGGCCGAGTTGGCTGAACTCATTCCTTTTGTAAATATAATGGGCCAACATAGCCACAACTCATAATGTACAACTGTAAGTAGGCAACACTGTATCACTGAACCTTTTTTCTTAAAACATTGATACATATGGGCCGTCAAGGCCTCTGACATACTGTACAAAATAAACCTCTGCCTACAAAGCCTCTAAGATTATTTGACATCAAACAGGACAAAGTACCGACCTACCCATAAGTCTGTAGCAAAACTCTGACACGATGACTCATAGACTCGGCTGCACTCCGAATGAGGTAGAGTTTTACCGATCCCTCGCTGAATGCCAATCTTGTCTACTATGAGGGCTTGTCAAACTGATTATCTATACCTGCAGGCATGAATGNCATCTTCCCCAACAAAAGGACATCAGTACGAATAATGTACTGAGTATGTAAGGCAAAACTGAAACATAACAAGAAGTCAACATTAATTAAAGAGATATACGAATTAACCTGAATCTCTCTCTCTCTCTCTCTCTCTCTCT
>AWOL01S0045064.1:605-10996 GCA_000715115.1 Nicotiana otophora
ATATATATATATATATATATATGTGTGTGTGTGTGTATGTGTGTGTGTGTGTATGTGTATGTGTGTGTGTGTGTGTATGTGTGTGTTCAAAATATGTTTCAGATGCTCTTATCATATTATGTTATCCTTCGAGAACGTGTTCAAAGTATGATATGTGTATTAAAATGTTATTACTCTTAGTCGTGTTTAAAATGAAAGTCCATTATGCTTAACTTGGAAAGAATACTCCATGCATCCAAAACTGCTATTGCTCATATATATACTTAAGACCGTGATTTCGAATACTCATATTGTTGATAATCTATAATGATGCTTGAAAGTGATATAAGTGAGTTGAAATTGTGTATTGCCTTTTTGGGAAAAGTATTTCAAAAATAAATGGTGTGTTACTCCTCTATGATTTTAACTTGGGCTTTGACTGCCAATCATTTTACTCTATTTCTTGGAAAGAAATCTATTGTGTTTAAAGTATTCAATTCTAATGAACTTAAAGTTGTGATTTCAAAAATATTATATATGTTGATATTAATGATGATGATACACTAGAGTAAAGAAATGGAAGTTTGGAACATGAAATACGGCCACCGTGCCATGAATAAAGAAACTTGTTAATGGCCAAAAGAGACAAGGAAATACTTTTGTTATGAGTGGTTGAAAATACTAATTAAGATTTATACAATGTGAAAGATGATGAGGTGAATACATTTGTATTTATATTACCTTGTGTGAAAAAACAAAAACAATTATTTTGGGAGTATCATTAGCAAACCGAGGAAGGGTGATTCATATGGCCCACGCCCGAAACTACATGTGCCGCGGTAGGGTGGATTGGGATTATTTCCCATATTTGGGATGAGATTGATATTAGTTGTGAATTGGAAAGTCAACCCACACGGCATATGTGGGAAGTCGGCCTAGACGATCGGGTGGAGATCGGACACCATGCTGTACATGGTGGTACTACTCTTGGTAACAACTTTGTTTGCATCACATGTCAAACCACATTGTCCGTCGGGAGATGGACTAGTCGATCGAGCGTGATCAGACTCCGTGATAAAACCACGGTGCTATATCAGTGCTAATGATCTCTCAACCAAACATATATATTATTTTTGTATTTTTAAAATTGTTATGTTTTAACTTTTCATTTGGATATCATTGATTGTTACTTGTTACTTCCATGATGTTTCCCCTTCTTTCATTGGCATTCTATTTTGTAAGAGGATATTTAGCTTTACATACTAGTACTATTCCATATGTACTAACGTTCCTTTTGCCGGGGCGCTGCATCTTCAATGGATGCAGGTAGTTCATCAGCAGGCGGTCTTGATCCTCGTTAGCAGTTACTCTATACTCAGCATGTTTTGGTGAGCCCTAATCTGTTCTAGGCTTTATGTCATTTAACGTTGTATTTTGTGCTTTGAGGTATAGCCGAGGCCTTATCGCCGGCACTTCCATTCTACTCTTCTGTTGTACTTAGAGGCTCCGTAGACATAGAGTGGGTGGTGTTTGATGTTTGGAGTTGAACTTGAAGTGTTGGTATTTTGGAAAACATATTTTTCATCATATCTATAAACTTTTAATATTTTGGAAATCATAAACGAATCTCCTTTGAGTAATGGAAAACAATTTGGAACACTTGACTTTTCTCTTGTGTATCACTTGTACTAATGTTTATATTACTAAAGGGCAAGGTTGGATAGAAGGCATCTTTGATGCTTGATTAACCGGGGTATCTCAGTTGAGCACCGGTCACGGTCCCCGAGGTAGGGGCGTGACAAGCTTGTTATCAAAGCCTAAGGTTTTAAAGTCTCCTAGGATGTCTCGGAGACGTGTCTAGTAGAGTCCTTCTTATTGGTGTGTTGTCGACCACATCTAAAATAAGGAGGGCACTTGGGCATTTAGGAATGTCACCCTTCTTTGATACTCCAGATCATTCGATAAAGATCAAGATAGAAATTTAATTTTATCGTTATGTCTCATTTTCAAGATGAGTAATCCACGAGTTCAAAGCAGCAAGGAAGGAATGACCTCGTCGGCGAATCTGGGGGAGAATGCACAAGATTTTTGTTGGTGGAATGAATCAAGCCATGGATGGATTGGAAGAACTTGTTGCTAAGGGAAGTACCCCCGTTCCTACCAATGTCACCACACCACCGGATCGTGTGGCGTGAGCATTTAAGAAATGAAAGAGGGTTGTTGGTACTAATAAACTAGATTGTTTGATTTGCAAGAAACGTCATTTTGGAACATGTTGGATGACTCCTGAAGTATGTTATGGTTGTGAAAAGAGGGGGAACAAGAAGAACAAATGCCCTAGATTGGTACCCCCACCCCGGTCTGCCCGATATACAGGAAGGAATATTTGGCGTAATGTTGTGAGTATATGCAGCAGCATATTAGGGGTGGCAGGTTTGGAAAGTTCCAAAGGCCCACACTGCAAACCGGTAGAGAGATTGTCACTTTCGCCATTGAGGGTCGGAGGGACTATAGCGCCCGCAAGGCGTGGAGATGCTAGGGGTGGTATCAATAGCTCGGGAGGGCCCAACAAGCTTTATGCTATGAGGAGGCGTCAAATGTTGGAGGCTTCTCCATATGTTGTTACAAGTATATTGAGTGTCCAATCTCAAGATGTATATGCTCTTATTAACCCCAGTTCATCTTTGTCATAATTCATTCATTATGTTTCTATGGAATTTGGGATAGAACCGGAACAACTTTATGAGACGTTATCTGTATCCACTCTTTGAACGAGACATGTCATTTGTGAAGTCTCTTTATCACAATTATCTTACTTGCAACCTCTTGAGGAATTGATTTCTTTGAATTGAGTCACAAGCCCAGGTTAATAATTCCAACTTGCTTCCCTAAATTCTCCACAAGGGACTATAACTATTGAATTCCTTAGAGAACCTTCTGATCCAAAAGGATAACGTCTACTCCCTTGTTCTTAGGCATGCACCGTCGTAGAGTTTACCTATGTGGTATCAAGTACAATGTAAAGCAACCCGGTGTTGAGATCCTTTTCGAGCCACTCTCTCTTTCCTGTGCATGTGACACCTATCATTTGAATAGTCACCTTGCTCCCTTTGTGAATATAGTCATAGATCCTTTTCCCTATACAAGTAACATAAAATCATATCTTAGCACCTATTATATGTGTACATGTCAAGTGAGAGGGTCAATTGTCTACATAAAGTTACTCTGAAGCATGAGATCCTCACAAATTCATCATAAGAATATCCATTGTTTGCCCATCTTAGTATGACTTTTATGGCCGTTAGGACATTCCGCATTAAGTATCTCACTTTGTTCCTAGTATTGTAGTTTCCCATGACGTGTCCTGGCAGTGCAATTTTGGAGTTATTATAGCAGAAATATGTCCAGCTCATATCAAATGTTCATTTTCTCTTTAAACCTCTGCAACATGTATTGACTGTGTTCCTTAGCTAGTAAATCATGAAGTATGTCATTGTCCTATGTGGAGGGTTTACTACCCTTAATGTTCCACATCCCTGGGTGGATAGGAGTTATTTTTCCTTTTCCTCGGAGCATCATATTACCCATTAGAACCTTTCTAACCAATGCATGATTTAACCCTAATATTAAGATGTCATAGGTACATGGTCTCACTCGTGAAAGGTTGGAATTAGATATTCCAGATTATTAGGCACCTATCATGAAAATATTTAGTTTAAGGATCAAGTTTATCGTATCTCTAGTCCTCTCATATAGGATCAACCATCAGGAAGGAATAAGTTGTCGTAATAATAATCCCACTAGTGACTAACCTCTTTTTCAGCCGGGTACGCTTGGGGCGTAGTTTTCTTGTGTCAAATACTGTCAAGGGCGTAACACAGCTTCATGTAGTTTTGGAAATCACTAACACATTGATGGTGCAAGAATCTTCTCATTTTGAGCTAAACCAATTTTCCCTACACTGAAGGAGGCAACTGGTATCACGTGCTTGACTATTTCTCCTTAGACCTTACTATTGTCGGGAAAGGCACATATGGAATGGAACAATTATTACTATACGTTGCATAACTCATCTCCTTCCAAGCATAACTGATGCTAATGACTCACCTCTTTTACATCATAGGATCATGTATATGGTTTCCACATTATCCGTCTGTACTACTTATCTCTATGCCTCATTTGTCAAATCAATGATAACATCACAATAATTAATCATGTTAGCACTATTGGTAGTAAACTTCATATCCCTTAGGATATAACCTCCAGTAATGCGCTGCTCGGCACATTGATGAATTCCTCAACAATTCCAGCTCAATCTCGAACCTTGTTGTTCCTCTTTGTATTAAATCTACCGATAGTAGTGGGTCCATCCTGTCGAAGAGAACGTATCATTCCATGATCGAACCTATTGGGTAGGAAATCTATGGCCATATTCATTTTAACACATCCTAGAATAATGGTTGAAGGTCGCCAAGGGTTTAGTTTGTGTTAAGCCCCAAACTTGGGGAGCGCGACCGACGCTCAACCGAGTGAACCCAGCCGAGCAAGCCTGTTAGATTTCCATCTACCCAAACTCATCCATGAATAAAGAGGAGATGTACTCCATTAATCAAACATTGAAAAGATTTCATTAGAAACTCCCATTTCATTTTCATTAGCAACTTCATTCATAATTTCCAAAATATTACGAGCTTATAGGATTAATGAAAAACATGATTTCGAAATACCAACATTTCTAATTAAATTACCCACATTAAATACAACCCTTAACTTGTCTACAGAGCCTCTAAGTAAAACAAAATAGAAATATGGAAATGCCGGCAACAAGGCCCCGGCTATACCTCAACCACAATGTATATGAGAAACAAAAGATACATGACCCCGAAATGAAGTGGGGCTCACCAAGTTAGCTGAAGAGAGTGTCCCGCTATAACCGATCAATACCGCCTGATGTAGAACCACCTGGATCCATTAAAGATACAGTGCCCCCGGCAAAAGGGACGTTAGTACAGTCGAATAGCAATGTATAGCTAAAAGTCCGCTTTCAAAATAGAATGCCCATATAAGAAAAGGCAACACATAGAAACAACAAGTCGCAATCAACAATATCCAAATGTCCAGTTAAAACATAATAATTTTCAAAATACGAACTTCATATACAAATTTTGGTTGGGAGATCATTAGAACCAACATACCACTTTTCACAATACCATCGTTCACAATACCAATTTTCATAATACAAATGTTCACAATACCAATACCACCATACTTTTATCACGGAGTCCGATCACGACCTGATCGGCTAGGCCATCTCATTAGAGACATCAACCACAATTACTCTCAACACCAATACCACTGTATGTTTAGAACGGAGTCTGATCACAACCCGAATGGCAAGGCCATTTCATTAGAGATATCAACCATAATTAAAATTTCAATTACAATTTCCAGCACAATCACCACCATGTGTGCGACATGTGTCCGATCACGACCCGATTGGCTAGGCTGTCTCATTCGAGACATCAACCACAATCACAATTACAATTATAATTTCTAGCACAATCACCACCATGTGTGCGACATGATGTCCGATCACGACCCGATCGACTAGGCCGTGTCATCACAGTACTAGATGGATCGACATCATCCTTTTCTATCAATCATCTCATCTCAATTAAGGGGAAAAAGTTTATCACATCAATCTCATCCCAAATAAGGGAAATAATTACAATACATTCCTACACCGACACATGTAGTTTCGGAGTTAGGTAATTTCAACCTACCCTTCCTCGGTGACTATTGATACTCCCAAAAGTATTTTTGATTTTCTTACAAAGGAAACGACAATTCAAAAGCATTTACCTCATAACTTTCATACCGTATATATCCTCATTGGCACTTTCAATATCATTATTTCATTGGCTCTCTTGGCCATACATATGATTCTTCATTCTTGACACAAAGGCCGTATTTCATATTCCACACTTTTATTTCTTCCCTTTCATGGATCATCATCATAAATATGAACAAATAGAATATTCCGGAAATCACAAGTTTAGGTTCATTAGTAATGAAGGCTTTAAACACAATGGATTTCTTTCCAAGAAAATGGAGTACAATGATTGGCAATCGAAGCACAAGTTAAAATCATAAACAAGTAACACATCATTTATTCTTCAAATACTTTTCCCCAAAAAAGGAAAATGCACCATTTCAACTCTTGAATATATAAGAGTTCAAAACACATTGGAAATACTTACAAAGCATAGCATTGGATAAAATAGCCACATTTGGGCATGCCTTGAGTACATAAGCTTTTAGGAAAATCTATTTTCGAAGTCAATTCGGAATAGTTAAATAAAAGCTCATTTCATAACCTTTCTCACATCATTTCATTTCATTATCACCATTGGCCATAAGTATAACATTCATTCTTGGAATGGTGGCCCCAATTTATATCACCAACTCACTTCTTTCACTTTTGAGCATCTTTATACATTATCAACAACAAGGCATTTCCAATCAAGACTTTACGTACACATATGAGCAATTAGGGTCTTAAACATATCGAGTTTTTCTCACATAATTTGGAATACTAGCTTTCATTTGAAACAAGACTCAAAGCCATAACAATTTAATATGCAACCCATACTTTGAAACTTACGGGAACATTATGGAGTTTGATTCTAAGAGAGAAAGTTTAGCCAACATACCTTACTTTGAGCTTTCCTTAAATTATTACAACGTTCCGGGAGCTCTAGCAATCCCAATCTATTTTGAGACATAACAAAATTGAACACTAATTAGGAAGATATTCATGGTTTCAGCTAATTTGAGCATTTTATCAAATACTAGGTGTGCAAATTTTGCTACAAAATATCCTTATTAGTATAGGCATGTATAAATAATACTCTTACACCCAAGAATCATACTCCCCATAATCTATGGGACCTCACCTCTTAGATGAAGATCTTGTGATTAGCTTCCTTGATTCTTGGAGATTGCTGCAAAATTGGATGATTAGATTGTTAGGTTAACTCCTTCTCTCTCTAAAATGCTCTTACAGCTCTCTAAAATATCAGATTTTAGCTCAAGAAATGACTTAACCCCTCTCTCTACTCGGCCTTGGGGGTATTAAATAAGCTTCTATATGTGTGGCCGCGCACTTGGGCAAATGGCCGCGCACCTGAGGCATAAACTCGCAAATATGCGCGGCCGCTCTTCTGGGCGTGCATATGACACATGTCCAGTAAATTGGCCATAACGTTCTGTAGAAATATCGAAATGACAAACAGTTTGATGCGTTGGAAACTATACACGAAGGGATGTAATTTGATAGGTAGATCACCATCTATGTCAGTATACTGAGGGAGTTCTATTCATTTGAAGTCGGGTCTTGTGCCAATTGAAACATGCTTTCCACTTAATGTATCCAACTTGTTCCACACAAGTTCTTGCCATTAACAAAACTCCTTAGTATGTTCCAACATACATTATCAATTCAAAATTATGTTTCTCTATCCCATAGGTCTCCATTAATACTCAAATACGTTATTCCCAAATACCGTTGGCGCACTTTAAAATCTTAAATCATTAAAAACTTTTTACGGGGTCTTACATTCTCCCCCACTTAGGATCATTCGTCCTCGAATGACAAGTAGAATCCGTCACCACACACTTAACATAACTCGTTTCTTCTTCCACACATCTTAAGCTCCCAAACCTGACTAACTCCCAAATTTTGTTTTCATAAATTTTGGCAGAGTCTCCTCTGCAATTGGGCCTAACCACCTGCCAGAGGACCACCAAAAAAACTCCTAACAACACATCCACATCTCAACAAATTATCACAATATATATCAACAACACGAATCTCAACATTAAGGGAATTATATAAAAAAGAGTGATATCTGGACATGAGCTGCACATATTTAAATCATAACACATATAATGTGCCTTTCGATTCACAATCATTTGCCTATACACTCAAGTGAGAACATTTTATTTTCTTAACACTTTTGGACCTCAAGGTGGCCTCCTTGACTTATAGACCTCGTCATAACACATTAACAGAGTCAATCTCAACTCTCGGACTTATCTAACAAGGATGGCAAATAGATACCCCTCATAATCCAATTATCCATTAACTTCACATTCACTAGCTTTCACCAGAACGATAGATAAAGGATTTATTATTACCTTCATAGACGTAGACACATGATACACCGGGTACCCGGAGGAAAATAATAGGTGAAACATCTTACTCATAGTTTGGCCTATTTCCTTTAAGATTTCATAAAGCCTAATGTGACTACACGTACTTTACCTTCCTTAACAATTCACATAATATCCTCATGGAGAAAATATTGAGAATAACCCATTCACTTTCTTCAAGTCTAAATCTCTACGCTGAACACCCAAACGAAACCTTTGGCGACCTCCAACAATTAGTCTAAGATGTGCTAGCTTGAATATGACCATAAAATTTCCTATCCAATATATTTGATCACGGGAGGATGCTTCTTCTTTGACATGTGACGTATGAGAGGCATAATCGGAAGGATAAAGACATTAGCGCCAGTTATTCTTGAAAGAATATTATTCATGAAAAGGACAACAACAATTGTTTCATTCCATATGTGCCTTGTTTGGTAATAGTAGGCCTCAAAGAGAAATAGCCAAGTACGTAACACCAGCCGTCTCCTCGTGTTACACCCCGTAAGTTTAACAACCTTGATACCGTTAGATGTATTTTGATATGGTATTTATTTTGGCAGAACATGTATTGTAGAAAAATGTTTAAAAGGTATGATTTTATATAGTTATTAATATTACTACTTTAGAAAGTGCTTTAAATTATACATATAATATAAGAAGTTTATGAGATTTGCTTTATTGTAAAGATAGAAATTATTTTCTCATAAGAAAAGAAGGTTATCTTTTTATCATTTTAAGAATTAAGCGTACGAGAATTTTTACTCTTTATATGAGATTAGGAAAATTATAAGTTGAGAAAATATATGTATTTTTACATGGATGTTGTAATAAAATAATAGTGAATGTATTTATGTTTATGGTACCACATGACCATGATAGTAGGGTACATAAAGTGTGTTAAAAGTAAGTAGTATTTTAAGTAATTTGAGGTAATTCTTAATTATGCGGGTAAATTGGTAATTATCTAAAATGGTTAGGATAAGAACATCACAATCACGTGGCAGTGGTTTGTGATATATTAAAGTGACTCTTAAATACATCTGATAAGGTTGCAATATGTAGTGAGTTACACAATAAACAAATGTATCTTGTGGCAATTGATTCCAGACTTGCTGAAAACTGATTCTATATAACATTATTAAATCTTTCAGATGATTTCACACAAATATAATAAATAATTGTCCAAGTTATAGCCATAGTTAAAAGGCAAATGCTTTCTAAAGAAGTACCAATTAATCCCTGCTAAATCGTTTACCATTTTCTATCGAGTAAATATTTTTGTGGGAGCTCCTTATACATCTATTAAAGTGCTGCATAAATAGCAATTTCAAGAGGGCTTTGATTTGTGCTAATTATAGGGATTTGGCGCCTGTTATTTTCACCCTTTTATCATGTCTCCCTCAACAGGAAAAATGATGAACAAGACAACCACCTTTAATCTAGAAGTGATAATCAATTNTGCCTTGTTTGGTAATAGTAGGCCTCAAAGAGAAATAGCCAAGTACGTAACACCAGCCGTCTCCTCGTGTTACACCCCGTAAGTTTAACAACCTTGATACCGTTAGATGTATTTTGATATGGTATTTATTTTGGCAGAACATGTATTGTAGAAAAATGTTTAAAAGGTATGATTTTATATAGTTATTAATATTACTACTTTAGAAAGTGCTTTANCATCAATGATCCTAATGGGTGAGTCCATCAAATGAATGGAGAAAAGTAGTTACGAAGAATAAAAACAATGTACTTTGAGGTCATAATTCAAAGCTACTTTCCTTTTGATTATCATGCTGGGAGGGTGACCTTTGATAGTGTTAGATCGTTTCTTGAGTTTTGCTGGAAAGGTAGCGCGAGTGTTTGAGAAAAAGCTTAGATGTTGTTCAAGAGGAGGTTGTTGATACGAGTACTGAAGCTTACGGGTATGTTAAGTCTAATCCTTCATTTTGGCATGATCCAAGTAACGATACGTAAACGTAATGCTATTCCATAAGTGGTTCTACTCTTAGCAGTTAAAGATATCTACGTTATTCATTCCTATAATGATATTCAAGCATATCTAAGTATGTTCCTAAGTCTCTATTGAGGTATATAATAAAGATGTTAATGTTTATCATATAATGATACACGCATCATCATGCATATTCATTTACCACCGTGCTACGGCCGGTCGGGCAGTTACCACCGGTTGGGCAGTT
>AWOL01S0045072.1:0-12161 GCA_000715115.1 Nicotiana otophora
ATAAGCCATTAAGCTTCGATTTCGGTTCGATTTTCGGTTTCGGTTCGATTTTGAACACCCCTAGCATCTGCGGATGGGATCCCGCTTCTACATTGAGCGTGCCGCTCCTGCGGCTCAGGCCGCTTCTGCGTTTTCCCCAATCGCACCTGCGCGTTCACAGGTGCGCATAATCTCCCGCATCTGCTGTCCATGGACAAATGCTCCCAAACCGCTTCTGCTATAAAATTGACGCACCTGCGGCCAAAAGCTTGCAGGTACGGGCACACCAGAACTAGTGCACCAGCAGCCCTTTTGAGTCTTAACTCAATCCGCGCACCGTCCGAATGGCATCCGGGGCCTCCAAGGCCCCGTCCAAATATACCAACAAGTTTGAAATTATAAAACGGACTCGCTCGAACTCTCGGAATGCACAAAACAACATTAAAACTAAGAATCACACCCCAAATCAATTGAATCAAAAATATGAACTTCAAGTTCTTCAATTCACTCGCAACGCGCCTAAATGTACTTAAACTACTCGAAATGACGTCAAATTGTGTGGGCAAGTCTTAAATGACCGTACAAGACCATTCCCAAACTCGAAATTCCAATTGGACCTCAATAACACCAAATCCTACTCCAAACCAAATTTAAAGAACTTTAAAACCTTCAAAGAGCCAACTTTCACTATTAGGCGCCGAAACGTTCCTGGTTTATCGAAGACCCGATCTGAACATACTCCCAAGGCCGAAATCATCATACGAACCTATTAAAATAGTCAAATTCCAATTTCGAGGTCGTTTAATCAAAATGTTGACCGAAGTCAAACTTAGCCTTTTAAAGCCAAACCATGGAATCCAATGTTCCGATTTCAACCCAAACTCTTCCAAATCCCAAAATTACCATCTCCGCAAGTCATAAAATAGTAAAAGCACATACGAGGAGTCTTATTTAGGGGAATATGGTTCTAGAAAGCAAAACAACCGGTCGGGTCGTTACATTCTCCACCTCTTAAACAAACGTTTGTCCTCAAACGGGTCTAGAATAATACCTGGAGTGCTGAATAAGTGTGGATATTTGCTCCGCATGTCCTCCCCGGACTACCAAGTAGCCTCCTCGACTGGCTGGCCCCTCCACCGAACCTTTATTGTGGAAATCCTCTTGGACCTCAACTAGAGAACCTTCCTATCAACAATGGTAACTGGTTCCTCCTTATAACCCATGCTCTCATCTAACTGAATCGTGCTGAAGTCTAACACATGTGACTTGTCGGCATGATACCTCCGGAGCATGAACACGTGGAAAACTAGATGAACTCCTGATAGACTGGGAGGCAAAGCAAGCTCATAAGTAACCTCCCCAACTCGTCTCAACACCTCAAATGGGCCTATAAACCTCGGGATCAACTTGCCCTTCTTCCCGAACCTCATGATTCCCTTCATCGGTGAGACTTTCAAGAAAACCTTCTCGCCCACCATGAATGATAAATCACACGCCTTCTGATCCGCGTAACTCTTCTATCTGGACTGTGCTGTGCGAAGTCGCTCCTAAATCACCTTTACCTTTTCCAAGAGATCCTTCACCAAATCAGTACCGTATAACTTAGCCTCACCAGGCTTGAACCATCTGATGGGAGAACGATATCGCCGACCATATAAAGCCTCAAATGTAGCCATCTCGATGTTGTACTGATAACTGTTGTTGTAAGAAAACTCGCCCAAAGGCAAGAATCCATCCCACTACCCTCCAAAGTCAATCACACATGCTCTGAACATGTCCTCCAAGATCCGGACTGTCCACTCCGACTGCCCGTCGGTCTGTGGATGAAAGGTTGTGCTGAGCTCTACACGGGTCCCCAACTCAGTCTGTACTGCCCTCCAGAAATGCGAAGTGAACTAAGGGCCTCTGTCTGATATGATGGAAATGGGCACACCGTGCAACCAAACTATATCCTGAATATAAATCTCGGCAAACTTCTCTAAAGTATACGTGGTTACCACCAGAATGAAGTGTGCTGACTTGGTCAACCTGTCGACAATGACCCAAACTGCATCAAACTTCCGCAAGGTCCATGGCAACCCAATTATGAAGTCCATAGTAATGCACTACCATTTCCACTCGGGTATATTCATCTACTGGAGTAGGCCACCTGGCCTCTGGTGCTCATACTTAAACTGTTGGCAATTTAGACACCTCGCCACATACTCAACTATGTCCTTCTTCATCCGCCGCCACCAATAATGCTGCCTCAGGTCGCAATACATCTTCGTGGAACCTGGATGAATAGAATATCGAGAACTGTGTGCCTCATCTAGAATCCTCTCCCTCAAGTCATCGACATTAGGGAAACATAGACGACCCTGGAGTCGCAGAACAACATCCTCACCGATAGTGACCTCCTTGGCACCACCCTGTAGTACCGTCTCTGTGAGAACCAACAAGTGCGGATCATCAAACTGTCGAGCCTTAATTTTCTCCAATAGTGAAGACTGGGCAATGACGCATGCAAGAACTCGGCGGGGCTCTGAAATATCCAACCTTACAAGTCTATTAGCCAAGGTTTGAATGTACAAAGCTAGTGGCCTCTCCTCTGCTAAAATAAATGCCCAGCTACCAATACTTTCCGCCTTCCTACTCAAGGCATCCACAACCATATTTGCCTTGCTCGGATGATAAAGAATGGTAATATCATAATCCTTAAGTAACTCAAGCCACCTGCGCTGCCTCAGATTGAGATCCTCATGCTTGAACAAATGCTGCAAGCTGCGATGATCGGTGTAAACCTCACAGGACACCGCATAAAGATAATGCCTCCAGATCTTAAGAGCATGAACGATAGAGGACAACTGCAAATCATGTACGGGATAATTATTCTCATGGGGCTTCAGCTACGTGAAGCATATGAAATAACTCATCCCTCTTGCATCAATACATACCCCAAACTAACGCGTGAGGCATCGCAATACACATTATACATATCCAAATCAGAAGGCAACACTATAACTGATGTTGTAGTCAGAGCTGTCTTGAGCTTCTAGAATCTCACCTCACAATCATCGGACCAACGGAACAGAGCACCCTTTTGGGTCAATCTAGTCAAAGGTGCTGCAATAGATGAGACGCCCTCCAAAAACCGGCGATACTAACCGGCTAACCGCAAGAAGCTCCCGATATCTGTCGCCGTAGTAAGATGAGTCCAACTATGAACTACCTCTATCTTCTTGGGATCCACCTTAATACCCTCGCCTAATACAACATGCCCCAAGAATGCTACAAAATCTAGCCAAAACTAACACTTGGAGAACTTAGCATATAACTTCTGTTCCCGCAAGGTCCGAAGTACCACTCTCAAAGTTGCTCGTGCTCCTCCATGCTGCGCGAGTAGATCAAAATATCAACAATGAAGACAATGACGAACGAATCAATATATGGCCTGAACACCCTGTTCATCAAATCCATAAACGCCGCTGGGGTGTTAGTCAAACTGAAGGACATCACTAGAAACTTATAATGGCCATATCTAGTCTGGAAAGCAGTGTTTGGAATATCCGAATCCCGAATCTTCAACTGATGGTACCCCGATCTCCAGTCGATCTTAGAGAACACCCTAGCACCCTACAACTGGTCAAACAAATCATCAATACGCGGAAACGGGTACTTATTCTTAATGGTAACTTTGTTCAACTGGCGGTAATCAATGCACATCTGCATAGTCCCATCTTTCTTATTCACAAATAACACTGGTGCACCCCAAGGTGATACACTCAGCCTGACGAACCACTTTGCTAGCAACTCCTCAAGATGTTACTTTGACTCCTTCAACTCTTTCGGAGCCTTACGGTATAGTGGGATAGATATAGGTTGGGTACCTCGAGCCAAGTCAATATAGAAATTGATATCACAATCTGATGGCATGCCTGGGAGATCCGAAGGAAACACATCAGAGAACTCCCAAACTACGGGCACTGAAGCAATCGTCGGAGTCTCTGCAGTAGTGTCTCGAACATAAGCTAGATTAGACAAATAACCCTTCTCGACCATATGTCGAGCCTTCATAAAAGAGATGATACGACTAGGTGTGCTGACAGATGAACCCTTCCACTCCAACCTAGGCAACTCTGGCATCGCCAGGGTAACAATATTGGCATGACAATCAAGGATGGCATGATATGGAGATAACCAGCCCATGCCCAGGATAACCTCAAAGTAGGTCATATCGAGCAGTAGAAGATCCGCTCTAGTCTCATAACCACATAACATAACAATGCAGGACCGACAAACCCGATCCACAACCACAGAATTGCCCACTGGGTGGACACATAAATAGGAGTACCCAGGGACTCACGAGGGATATCCAAGAAATGAGAAAATAGAGATGGCACGTATGATTAGGTAGAACCTAGATAAAATAATACCGAAGCATCACTATAGCAAACATAAATAATACATGTGATCACGGCATCTGAGGCAAGTGCATCTGGTCTGGTCGGGAAAGCATAGAATATAGCTGGAGCACCACCTGCCTGGTCTCTACCTCTAGGATGGCCCCTACCCACCTGCCCTACACCTCCGGGTGGCCGGACGGCTGGTGCGGCTACTGGTGCTGAAATCATGGGTTGCAGACCCTACTGCGCTGCCTTGCCCTGAAGTCTGGGACAAAATCTCTTTATCTGGCCAGAATCTCCGAACTCATAACAACCCCTCGGAGTGGTGGACTGCTGCCCTGAGGTTTGACCCTAATGGCTTGAATACCCACTGGAAGAACCCTGGTTAGTTGGTGGGCGGTAGGAACTCTCTGGCATGGCGCTGAAATAAGGTCGAACTAGAGCACCCTGAGGAGGAGGCGGTGCTGGATATGTAGGCCTGCTTGGCTGATCTCTCCCAAACTGACCTCTGCCCTAGATGGAGCACCACTGAATCCTCCAGAATGAAAGAACCACTTGTCCCGCGGCATCTGCTCTTGGTCCAGCTGATGATAACCCTCAATCCTCCGAGCTATCTCCACAACTAGCTGGTATGAGATCCCCATCTCAACCTCTCGGGCCATAGTGGCCCGAATACCGGAGTGAAATCCCACAACGAACCTTCGTACTCTCTCTGTCTCAATAGGAAGTATCATAATTGCACGGCGAAAAAACTCAGGGAACCTCGCCCTATAATCACTTACTGACATCTGGTCCTGCTGGAGCTGCTCAAATAGAAACCGCAACTCTTCTCTCTGAGATGGTGGAATATACCTATCCAGAAAGGTACGTGTGAACTGGTCCCAAGTCAAGGGAGGAGAACCTGCTGGTCTGCCAAGAATATAAGGCTTCCATCATCACGGGCCCTATCGTCCAGCTGAAAAATAGTGAAATCCACCCCGTGGGACTCTAATATGCTCATGTTGTGCAGTCTGTCCTTGCACCGATCAATAAATTCCTGGGGATCCTCATGTCGCTTACCCCCGAAGACAGGAGGGTGTAGCCTAGTCCATATGTCTAATAGCTTCTGTAGCTTGCCGGGTGCAACTGGTATGGGCTCAGGTACGGCTGCTGTAACTGGTTGGGCTCCGCCCACGGGTAGTGTCCCCGGGGTCTGATATATAACAGCTGCATGCCCAGGAGCCTAAGCAGTAGGGGTCCGTGCTCTCCCTTCCGCTTTAGATGTGGGTGGGTCTGCTGGAAATAAACCAGCCTTGGTCATAGTATCCATGAACTGTAGCATACGACCCATCACCTCTTGAAATCCCGGTGCTGACATAAAATCTACCAGGGATGGCTTTGTCGCAGGCACCTCGCCCTGCACTTCAATAATGGGATCCTTTACTAGATCCGCTGATGGTATAGCCGGGGCAGCTCTAGGACGTCCTCCTCCCCTACCTCGGGATTGTGCTTTCCCCCAGCCTCTAGCAAAAGGGGGAGTAGCTCCTCCCGGGTCTGGAATATCTGTCATGCACGTTCTCACCATTTGTGATAAAATAAGAGAAAGACACTTAGTATACCATCAACTGCACGATAGGAGATGAAGACAAAGTACTTTCCTAAAACCCTATATCCTCTCGGAGATAAGTACAGATGTCTCTATTAAGTCTACTCATAACTTGTGAGACCTACGTGAACCGAGTGCTCTGATAGTATGTTGTTACGATCCAATTTTTCCTATAGGCCGTGATGGCACCAAACGTTACCGCTAGGCAAGCCAATAGTTAACTAACTCTGTGATCCTTTCTTTTAAAGATTGAAATTGTTGATTTTTCGTTTGTGCATAAATAAAAAGTAAGAATTTAATAAAAATGTGAGATCAAAATCTTTGAAAGCAAGTGAGATAAGTAAGAAAAAAACCCAAAACCATCAAGTGTCTACTAGTATAAATCTCCAAAAACTGGTGTCACAAGTGTATGAGCTACAAGTAGAATATATAAAAGAATACTACACTACTATCTGAAACAAAATAGATAGAAAATAAGGCAAAAGAAAGACTTCGACTGCTGCAGAATGGGCTCGAAAGGAAGTTCACCGCAAAGTCTTGTAGTATTCAAGGATGTGCGCCAGACTGATATCCAGATGCATCTGCCTCAGATCCTGCAATTTAGTGCAGAAGTGTAGCGTGCGTACATAAATAACATGTACCCAGTAAGTATGCGATCTAACCTCGAAGAAGTACTGACGAGGATTCGACTTCGATACTTACTATGGGCCAACAATAAAATATATGTAATTCTAATTAAACTTGGGATATATACATGACAATAGAACGCGGCAGCACAAAAAAAAAACAATCCTTTCACCGATAGTAAGTACCAAATCAATTTTCCTCATTTAATCATTTAACCTCTCAAGCCAATGAAATAATATCAAATATAGTTGGGCTTCCACTATTATTACGCACAAATTATGCCGAGGACGTTCGACCCACTCCAAAAATACATGTACATATACTGTGTGCACTGCGAAGGTCAAACGCCACGAACCATAGATGCATCTATTAACGTGCCGAGGCAAACAACTCGCTCCCATGAGAGTAGTGCAAATTTACCCCGCTTGCGGAATATACTTGCCACGCGGTTTAAAATAGATTTCTCAAGTTGTCATAATATCCCTCAATTCTTTCCAAAACAAGAAATTCAACTAGAAACTTTTAAAATCTTGAAACCCTTAATCTCGGCTCTACTCAAGGCAATTAGTAAGCATAATCAAATAACGGTGTCAACAAAGCATAGTGTAAACCTAAAACTATCCGTACATAAGCATAATTAGTAGCTATGTACGGACTCTCGTCACCTCGTGCGTACGTAGCCCTCACAAATAGAAAGCACATATTAATTAAATCCACATATGGGGTTAATTCCCACTTACAAGGTTAGAAAAGAGACTTACCTCTTCTCAAAGCGTACTTTTCGGTTCAAAATTATGCTTAAACTCTCAATTTGGTGGCAACGACTTAAAACTAGTCAAGTATTATATAAAATAGTCAATACATGTTCAAAAGTGCATATCCTAATTATTAAAGTAATTACCCGACCCCAATTGAGAAATTTCTAAAATTCACCCCCAAGCCCACGTACCCGGATTCCAGATATTTTCAAAGAAAGTTGTTACCCATAACCTCATGAACCATATATATGATTTTCACTAAATGCCATAACCATTTTCGTGGTTGAATCCCATTTTTATAAAACAAAAACTAGGTTTTAACCTAAACTCATGATTTTCGCTAATTTACATGCTAAATCTGCCCATAAACTATGTATTTAACTCACATTATGTAGAAATTACCTACCTCAAAGTGCTAGGTGAAAACCTCTCTCCAGAAGCTCCAAAAACCGCCCAAGGAATGAAATAAATGAACCCAAAATGGTTGAGTCCCGACATTAAATGAGGGTTCTGTCGAGAAGAACTTCCGCATCTGCGGTCATTGGGCCGCATTTGTGGCACCGCTTCTGCGGAACTAGGCACGCTTCTGCGAAAATCCACAGGCCCAGCATAGGTCGTATTTGCCGCCGGGATCCTGCTTCTGCGGTCTCGCTTTTGCGTTTTCCCGGCGCACAATCTCCCGCATCTGCGGTCCATGGCCAAACACTCCCAAACCGCTTCTGCGGCAAAAATCACGCACCTGCGGGCTCGCACTTGCGGCCAAAAGCTTGCAGGTGCGGGCACACCGGAACTGGTGCACCAAAAAACCTTTTGAGTCTTAACTTAATCCGCGCATCGTCTGAATGGCATGTGGGGCCTCCAAGGCCCCATCCAAACATACCAACAAGTTTGAAATCATAAAATAGACTAACTCGAACTCTCGGGATGCACAAAACAATATTGAATCAAAAATATGAACTTCAAGTTCTTCAAGTCATTCCCAACGCGCCGAAACATGCTTAAACTACTCGGAATGATGTCAAATTTTGCGGGCAAGTCTTAAATCACCATACGAGACTATTATCAAACTCGGAATCCCAATTGGACCTTGATAACACCAAATCCTACTCCAACCCAAATTTAAACAACCTTAAAACCTTCAAAGAGCTAACTTTTTCTATTAGGTGCCGAAATGCTCCTGGGTTATCCAAGACCCGATCCGAACATATGCCCAAGTCCGAAATCATCATACAAACCTATTGGAAAAGTCAATTCCAAATTTCGAGGTCGTTTACTCAAAATGTTGACCGAAGTCAAACTTAGCCTTTTAAAGCCAAACCATGGAATCAAATGTTCCGATTTCAACCTGAACTCTTCCAAATCCCGAACTAACCATTCCCGCAAGTTATAAAACTGTAAAAGCACATACAGAGAGTTTTATTTAGGGGAACGGGGTTCTAGAAAGTAAAACGCCCGGTTAGGTCGTTACAAGTTGGGCCATAATAGATTGGCATTTGTTTATAAAATATAAAAGTTTGGGGTAATTTTTAAAATTGTTAAAAATTTCAAAGGTAATATTTTGGACCAAAAACAGGTGTAGAGCTAGTTTTGAGATTTGAAAATTTTATTTTTAAAATCTGCTAAAATATGAATAAAATCTATAAACAAACAGGTCTTGCCAAAACATATTTAGAAAAAATTTGGCAAAATCTATGGCCAAACAGTGACTCAATATCTAGATGCCGATGGGGAACAAACTCATGTGAACAATAAAAAGAAAATAAAATAAATGATACAATTAAAGAAAGATAAAGGACAAGGGGAAGAAAAATACAAAAGAAGGAAAGAAAAAGTGAGATAAACTATAAGGTTAATGCATTGCATATTGATGATTGATTGGACTTCTAAATTTCAGTAACCACACTTTTTCACACATGCTAAAATGGATTGCATGCCACTGTTTGAAGAGCTGGGCCAACCCACTTTTTCTAGCTTTGAGTAGAAGTTTCTTTCACTAGTAATAAAAGAAAAGAACAAATAAATAAGAGGCGGAAGATTTTATTAAGATTCAATAGCTGAAGTCTCTTTCAATATATTTTGGAGTACATTGCAGCGTGTATTATAAATAGTAGCCTTAGTTTGCAGTGGCGGAACCAGAATTTTTATTAAGGGGTGTCAAAATATATAAAAGTAAATATAGCAGAAAATTAAGGGGAGTCAATACATAGTATATATACATATAATTTATTTTTTTACCTAGCTACACATTATATTATCCCCGCGAAGGGATGTCAATTTGACACTCCTTCCTATAAGGTGGCTCCGTCCACTGTTAGCTTGAATTTTGGTTAGACTCTTATTACTATCAAGCTATGTGTTTTTGTTAAGACTCAAAATTTGAAGTCTTAGTCAATATATTTTAGACTACACACTGAAGCGTGTATTTTAAACAGTAGCATTAGTTTGAGTTTTAAAAGATACAATTGAAGAAAGAAAAAGGACAAAGGGAAAAAGATAAAAAAGAAAGAAAGAAAAAGTCAAACAAAATATAAGGTTAACGCAATACGTATTGAACATTGATTGAACTTCTATATTCTAGTAATCACAGTTTCTCGCACATGCTAAAATGGATTGCATGTCACCCTTGGAAGAGTTGGGCCAACCCACTTTTCTAGATTTCAATAATAGTATCTTTCACTAGGAAAAAGAAAAGCTCTTGAAGAAATAAGAAGCTGAAGGTTTTATTAAGATCGGAGAAGGGTCGGATAAACCACTTTACTATGGAATAGTTTTCAATCCTATCCTGTTATACTTTTTGGCTATTTATAATAATCCTGTCGTCTATTAAAGTTTTATATTTGCCCCTACCTTAACGGACATGGCACGTGGTATACTTTGAATGAAAGATGATGCAATCCACCACTTGAAAATTATGCATACGCTCCCGATCCATTTCCCTTTCTTTAATTTTTACTCAAATCTCTCTTAGCCGTAAAATCGGCTCACCGCCGCTCCTTCTTCCTCATCTTGTGTACACACTTCTATCTTCCTGGTTGTACAATATACTCCCTCTATTTTAATTTAGATGACGCAATTTTCTTATTAGTCCGTTGCAAAAAAATCACATATTTCTATATTTGGAAATAATTCAATTTTAAAATTTTTATTTTACCAATTTTACCCTTAATGAGAAGTTTTTATAACCACACAAATGTCATGCTCTACAAAGCTTTTACCTTTTAAGCTTTTAAGACCAAAAAATTCAAAAGTCTCCCCCTTTTCTCTAAACTTTATGCCCAGTCAAACTATTTCATCTAAATTGAAATGGAGGAAATATATTTTATATTTTTTTATTTTTTCTTAGTAATTGGTATGTTGATTCTGCTTGGGAGGAAGAAAAAGTGCAGCTATATTTACTTCGTAGCGTCTGAAAAGGACCCTATCATGCTTTGGCTCACCGGAGGTCCTGGTTGTTGTGGTCTCTCTTCCTTTGTTTATGAGATCGCTATGTTTTAATTTAATTTCTCCTTGATATTCTCAGATAAAAAATACCCATAACTATTTCTTGAACAATTTTGATATTTTTTAATTTTGGGTGTCCGGTAATTTCACCCATTTTTCTTTCTTGAATAATTCACAATTTTCAACTTTGGGAGTATTGTCAATTTCAAAAGTTTGTTGAGCCCGTTGACATGTCCATAGCAGGAGAAAGTATTTTGGTCATATTTATATTTCGGTAATGAGGAAAATGTTGAATCTATTTGAATTAATTTTAATCAATTGCTAGATTAGAGGAATTTTTTTTTTCTTTTCTTAAAGTTTTTATTTGACCGAGGAATTAAGATATTTTCCAGTGGCAGCGAACGAGAAAGAACGAGCCCAAACATGTCATTTTTAAGGTCTGTTAGGGCGGTTTTGAAGGTGGGTGGCCTTATAAGTAGCAGTGTTTGAGGTTTTATTCGGGTAAAAAATTAAAAGGGGTTTGAGTAAAATTTAAAAAATAGGAAATGGGTCGGACGGGTATGGGTTAATTTCAAGTGGTAGGGTCTTTAATTTAGAGTGTGCCACGTGTTATGCCCGTTAAAGTAGGGGCAGATTTAGAACTTTGATGGACGACATGGATATAAATATCCAAAAAGTATAACAAAGGGTAGAATCGAACAATATTAGATAGTAGAGAGGTATATCTGACCCTTTTCGGTATTAAGATTCAAAAGCTAAAGTCTCTTTCAATATATTTTTTTGTTCAATATGTTTTTGAGTACAATGATAATATAGTATTACATATAATACGTAGTTTTTAGTTCCGATTTAGCCAAATTTCTAGGCCACACATCTCACTATGACTCGGAACTTGTTGTTGCTTGCGCGTAGGGCCAACCCCTACTCCCATACCGGGCCGTTAAGGGATTTTGCTTTTGAAATAGACGACGATGTTTTACTGACACTTCGAATCAAACTTATATTACAACTCGAAAGTTGTTTTCTATATCTTTCAACATGTTTTTGAGTACATTGAGACGTGTATTATAAACAATAGTCTTAGATTGAATTTTAGTTAGACTCTCATTACTATCAAGCAACGTGCTTTTTTTTAATAATAATCCATCTTAAGGTGACGAGGGGTTTGACTCAGACCCCTACCTAGGAATACATTAAGAAGGGTGACATAAAGTCATACCTACTCAAAAGTAATATTGGGTACGGACATGCTCATATCCCTACCCTCATACACTACTAAAGATTCGGCAAAAACCGATCAAGATCGACCGATCAATTTTGATCGGTCAAAAAACCGACCAAAGTTGGTTGGTTTTTCAAAAAATTTTTTTTTTTTTTTTTTAAAAA
>AWOL01S0045072.1:12265-22673 GCA_000715115.1 Nicotiana otophora
TTTTTTTTTTTTTTTTTACAAAACCGACCAACTTTGGTCGGTTTTCTTTGGTGCAAAAATGCGGGAAACTATTTTTGTGTCCCGTGAAATTTATGTTTCAAGAAACCAACCAACTTTGGTCAGTTTTTTAATTAAAATAAATAACAATTAATATTAAAAAAATCGATCAAAATTGGTCGGTTAATTCGGCCGGTCATTTAAAAAAACTGACCAACATTGGTCGGTATTTTTACTTTTTAATCAAAACGACCAACTTTGGTCGGTTATTTTCGTGCGAAAATTCAATTAAAGAGTATAAATCAAATAAAAGACAGTCTTAAAACAAAATATATCAATGGTCTAGTGGTAGAATAGTATCCTGCCACAGTACAGACCCCGGTTCGATTTCCAGATGGTGAATCTTTTTATTACATAATTAAAATACCGATCAACTTTGGTCGAAAAAAATCGACCAACTTTGGTCGCTTTTTCTTGCAATATATTTTTTTTAATTTAATTGACCAATCAAAGTTGGTCGGTAATTTTCGACCAACTTTGGTCGGTATGCCTTTCCGACCACAAAAATACCGTCCACACATAAATGGTCGCGTTTTTGTCGGGTTTTGGCCATTACCGACCAATGTTGGTCGGTTATTTTGGTTGGTTTTTACTGAATTGCTAGTAGTGATAGCCACATGTTTTTGTTAAGACTCAAAATTTGAAATCTCAGTCAGTATACTGAGACGTGTATAAAAATACTAGCCTTAGTTTGTGTCACGACCCAAAACCCAACTAGCCGTGATGGCACCTAACTCAACCCACTAGGTAAGTCAATTAACAACTATCCAATTCAAATGAGATTTACGAAGAGAAATAATGAAAATATAACTGACTTTTTTATACAAACGATTCCCAAGGGCTGATAGTACAAGTGATGAGCCACTAAGATTTAGATTTTTACAAAACTGAATTAAAATAATTACAACATTTGTTTGAAATATAAATGAACAGAATTCGAATCTAACACTAGCAAGGACAAGCGATAGCGACAACTGAAATGCAGGAACATCTTCAAATCTAGCTCCCGTCATACACATCAACATCAACATCCAACATCTGCACGTAGGGTGCAGAAGTGTAGTATGACAACCGATCTTATGTACTCAATAAGTGACAAACCTAACCTTAAGTTGAAAGTAGTGACGAGCTGGGACAAGGGTCAGAGTCCAACTCCAATAACAAATAACAGTTCATAACAATATAATAGCAATGGTACAATAAATAACTCTGAAATATAATGCCCAGCTTATTCACAATTACGGAAAATAGGCATGCTTTAAGAGTATAATAGTAAATCCCAAATCTTTCACCGGAATCACCAAAATATGAGTAAATTTGAAAACTGTGATTTTTCTCAAAAACTTTCAACAACAGTTAAGAAGTCTCATTATCAGATGGCATGAGGAAAGTACATATCTATGCCTACATGTCAATATGCACGTGAAATCACGAATGTCACCAAAACTGTGTAGCATGAGAAAATGCATCTCTATGCATGTAGGTCAAGTATGCATGTCAAATGCAATGCTTCACAGTGATGAACTCATGTACTCACATTCTCAGAGTACTCGATCCCACTGTCACACTCTTTCCACTCATCACGCTCAATCACTCGACGCACTCAGTCACTTAGCACTGAACAGGGAAGATCCAATCCAAATAAATCAATAACAATTGCGTTCACTATGGGTGTGCAGAATCTGGAGGGGCAGATCCAGCCCAAGCGCTATCTTAAGCCAATCATGGTATGAATCAATAATACCTGCTGAGGGGAGCAGTGTTATCAATCGCACGAACAACTCACGTGCTGCACGAACAACTCATGGGTTGCACAAACAACTCACGTGCTATAGTATCAATATCCTTAGAATTAGGCCCTCGGTCTCACTCAGTCATCAATCTCCACAATCTCCCGGGCTCACAATGACATGTAAATCAACCCAAAATGATGATGTGATGTACCAATAAATAGAATCAGAGATTGAGATATGTTATGCAAAGGAATGCATATGACTAAGTGTGTAATTGCAATGTAAACAAATAACTCAACAGCAGGGATGGCCTCAGTGGGTCCCCATAGTACCAGCATATAGCCTAAACATGATTTCTGGCGTAAATTACAGCTCAAGTACGCTAACACATAGAGTATAGTATTAATGTTCAGATACGATAGCTACACAGTTCCATGGAATCAACAAAATCATAATTTACACGGTGCACGCCCAGACGGCCGTCACCGAGCATGCCATGAGTCCAACCATACTTCAAAATAATGCCAAAGGAAATAAACTCAATCGATAAAAGTCGAATCTTTAATAAGAAGCCCAAATCGACCAAAAGGTCAAACCCGGGCTCTCACCTCACAACCCGATAAAAGTCACAAACCCAATAACCCATTCAATTACGAGTTCAACCACACTAGTTTCACTCAAATCCGATTTTGAATCAGCGTTCAAAACTCAAAATTGCATTGTACGAAACTTTAGGAAAAAAACCCCAATTACTCTTTTGAAATCAACAACCAAATGCCAAAAATGATTATAGATTGATGAAATATATTCAAAAGCGAGACAAGAATGCTTATCCCAATTCACATGGTGAAATTCCTCTCCCAAGTTGCCCAAACCGAGCTCTAAAATCCGAAATTGATGAAAAAGAATCAAGACTTCGAAAATATAGTCCTGCCCAGCAATTCTGCATATGCGTTCACACTGTCGCATCTGCAACCCCCACTTTTGCGGTACAATTCTTCGCTTCGGTGAAAATAGCTTGGCCCAGTACCCCTCGCACCTGCGGTAGCAAAACTCCGCTTCTGCGAAGACCTTCGTGCTTGCGCTCAAATTCATCGCACCTGCGCATCCGCACATAAGCCAAAATCTTCTGCTTCAGCGATCTTCCTCACCCAGCCTCTTCTCGCTTCTGCGATGGACAACCTGCATCTGCAAAGTCGCTTCTATGACCAAGATTCCGCAGATGCAGAACAACAATACCAAAAATTGTTTCAGCAATGCAACAAGAGGAAAAATAACCCGAACCACGTCCGTAACTCACCCGAGCCACTCGGGATCCCATCCAAATATACCAAGTCCCATAACATAATACGGACCTATTCAAGGCCTCACATCACATATAACAACATTGAAACGATGAATCGTACTCAATTCAAACTTGAATGAACTTTGTACTTCCAAATTCTAAAATGTGTGCCGAAACTTATCAAATCAACCCGGAATGAACTCAAACTTTGCACACAAGTCCCAAATGACATAACAAAGCTATTCCAATTCATAGAACCACAATCCTAACCTGATATCATCAAAGTCAACTCCCGGTCAAACTTATGAACTTTTCAAACCTTCAAATTTTTGACTTTTGCCAATTAGCGCCGAATCTTTCCAGAAATATCAAAATGCAAATTTGGGCATACGCCCAAGCTCAAAATCCCCATCCAGACCTAACAGAACCATCAAAACTCTTTTTCGGGGTCATATTTACAAAGGTCAAACTTGATCAACTATTTCAACTTAAAGATTCAAAAATGTAATTCGTTCTTCCAAATCACTTTCGAATAACCCGAAGACCAAAACCAACGATTCACACAAGGAATAATACATCATATGGAGCTACTCATGCCCTCAAACTACCGAGCGTAATGCAAATGCTCAAAATGATCATGTCGTTACATTCTCCCCCACTTAAACATATGTTCGTCCTCGAACGTTCCAAGAATTATTCCAAAGCCGTCAATCATTTATAACCTTACCATGCACATACCCGGGGGTGATCCCATGTCACCCTAATCCATATGAGCCGGATGACACAACCTAACATAAGATCTTCAATTCAGCCTTAGCCCATAAACCTTGAGATCTAATTTTCAACATCCGAAATTACCTATAAGACCCGAATCTCGCATCCACATGTTGTATAAGTCCGAACAAGCTGTATCAAGCCATAACCATAACACAAGACAAAATCACATGACATACCATATAACTCAAATACTCATAGCAATAACGTGCGACCGCAATAGCTGTTCGACAACCAACTCGACACCGGTAACAAACCTTATATCAACTAAAATCTTGTTCTGAACCTTTGTACACTGCCAATGATGAGAGAAACATGCAGAAACTCTTAACCACTCATTCTAAGCTAACTTTTGATATTACTCTCCCGAACACACCGTAATCAAATTTGATAGTAATCACTTCAGGCCCAAAGACTTCACCTCATCAAATACAAGCTACTCTACTGGCATACCATACTAATACTACCTAGAGCCAAAAACTGTGCAATTCGTGCATCGATAAGGAAGAATTAAAATGTGTTCAAACATGGAAAATGACTCAAGTGATAGAACCGTCCTGCAAGTTCAACAGATACCACCACATGAGCAATGCTACGAACCCATCACACATAGTAGAATCAAGACACATAAATCTATCACAAAGGATCATATCCCAACATAACCCAGCTGCAATGCGTGACCCCATCCAAACAAAGATCCATATGAAATACCTCATGCCACCATGCTCAAAATCAACAACTACACGCAATTCGACATCAAATACATGAAGTGTATGACCATAACCACTTAGAAGCAAATAACATAATATGCCACAACCCGGAGAGAACATAACTAAGGTGCAATCAACCATTCGACACCCCAATAACCATTTCGCTCAAATTTCGCTACTAGGGCCATATGTGCATATACCCAACAAATCACAGCCCCTCGTAGCATATAAGAATAGCACACGGCACATATCATAACATGAACAAGCTCAACTCTAAACGAATGACACACCTCCCAGCACAAATAGTTATGAGTCAACAAATCCGACTCAGTGTAGAATACACATCCTCATTGGGCGTATAAATGGGCCCCCAAATCAACCCTAGTCGTCCACAAATAGATAAATAATCCTCTGAAAATCCACAATGACCTATCCATAACACATACTAACATCTGGCCAGCTTTGGCCACATCTTCACAGTACACAGTCCCGAAACAATTTGCTTCAGAGAACTCTCTCAGTCTCCAAATCATAGAACACACGAATCATCACATCTAATCCCAACTCCACCGCCCGAATGTGTAACACATCTCTCACACACGATTCTCCCACGAGGAATACTTCTATAATTATTCCGTGGCCAATAGCAAAATCTGAATATCAACAGTCAATCAATTAGGCGAGTACCGCAATACCAATGAAGCGTCTGTAAGTCAAAACACAATGCGCCTTCTAAAACGCGCAC
The DNA here is from genome assembly GCA_000715115.1 of Nicotiana otophora. Classification (NCBI taxonomy): domain Eukaryota; kingdom Viridiplantae; phylum Streptophyta; class Magnoliopsida; order Solanales; family Solanaceae; genus Nicotiana; species Nicotiana otophora. The sequence continues at coordinate 17,570 of AWOL01S0045072.1, forward strand.
TCTTCTCAGGAAATACTAAGTAGTAATACCATTTATCTAGACATTTGAAACCGTCCATGTTGTCTAAGAATTCATGACCTTCCCTTCCAAACTAACCTGTGACCTTGCACATACAAATCTTAATCCCACACAGCATACCGCATCTATCATGCCATCATATTAATAGTACGAGAATCTCATAATCAACTCTGAGTCACCAGCAGAACACATACCCAATCAGTCAAAAACTTTCCATTGATCCCATCCAAGAGAAAATCACGATACGCAACATGCTTCATACGCCAGTAGGAACTATCCATCTCAAACCGTGGTAGAAACCATCAAAACTCTTCGAAACCCATTTGCATATAACCAAGCCATAAGAACTGAACCTCTGTAACTCAACCAAGCCACGCAGGTCAACAAAAACCCAACACAAAACACCTGTAGAAACTCACCACATCATAAGTACTCAAAGAACCTATCATATCCATTACTGTGGTGATCCAACCTACTACTAAATTATCTTATTTCTCCGAGCTCCTTCCAAATTACCCTCAAATTGATACTTCTCCTTGAGAGAACACCACGATCCTTACCCAAAAGCTCACCATAAGAGATCATAGCATAAAACCACACCGCACTAAAGGCCCATAAGTCGTTGTATCCCGTCTTAAGCACCTCAAAAGTAACACAACCAAGACACCCACTCTGAAGAGACCTTTTGTGAATCTAAAACCGTTTCCTTCACCTTCCTGATGCTGAAATGTAGAATCCATAATGATATAGAAATTCCACAAGTCTCAACACCATCCAACTTAAATCTTAGATTCTAGCCATATACAAATCCGCAAAATTCTCAATTGCTACGTATAAATCTTGAATCATTTAGAACCTTCTCGAGAGTCATCCACTCTACTCAAATCTCAATTGCACCGACCAAACAGGATGAACGACCTATGCCCCATTAGCACGACAACACCCAAAGAAGTAATCCACACCTTTAAGCAACCGAGAAATTTCCTACTCCACGCGCACTACCTCCTTCACGAATAACAACTCAATCATCCCATAATTCCCATATACCTGTAAAGCATAACATAACCCGTATCCAGAAATTCCTTTACTCGAGTCATCTTCGATCTCAACCTCTGCAAGTCACATCTGATTCATAAGTATGCCTCAATCCGAAAACAGCACAACACATAATTATGCAATCAAATCGGGGATAGCAGACTCCCCCACTTGGATCAAGGCCATAGATCAAAACACTCGATAAATCACAATACTCATTCTCTATTACTACCATAATTCCGCAGGGAGAGTCAACTAAATCCTTCATAAGCTCGCATAACACAAACCATATAGTACCTCAAATAATCTACTAAGCTTGCATACATCCACGTGACACTCAGTTCAACTATTACAACCGATCCAAACTCAAATCGCACAAATATAACCCACTGGTTGAAAAGAAAGCCTCCACATAACACCATAAGGATCCCACATCCATAATTTACCCCGCAGGTGATAACCCACCTGCTTAGCGTCAAACTGACATCTCTTTATAACCATTCATAGCCACAACTACTACGCCATCACTTAATCTTCCTGAGTTTGAACTCATAACAAGACATGAAAATCCACTTCGTTCCACAATTAAACAACTTAAAAAATCTTTCAAACGCCCTCATAACTCAAGACTATACGTCACATCAAGACAGAAATCAAGCACCCAATAGTCTTTTTCACATCCCAAGCAAACTCTTCCCGTCACATTCAAACCATCTGAACATATCCCACAGTCACATCATACTCATAATATAGCCATCCAACCACTTATCGAGCCACAAATTCCACTAATAGGGACACTACCAGACTTATAAGTCCAAAAGAACGTGCTCACACAACCGAAGTCCCCGTGCTCAACCTACAACCAAAACCCGTCCTCAAATCCTCCAGACTAGCCCATCATCATCATGCCAAAATCACCTCTCGCAGCTCATACATGGAATCATAAGCCGTCGATGTATAGCAGATATCGAGCGCTCACATGCGCATATGAATGCATGGAATGAATTCAAAGAGTTACGCTTCAAGCTGAATCTATGTCGTACAATAAGGAAAGAAATATGGGAAGTTTATCCTAAATGCCCTGTAGCCTCTCGAAGATAGGTACAAACGTCATCATACCGATCCGCAAGACTCTACTAGACACTTGCTCATGACTCATAGAACCTATGAACCTAGAGTTCTGACACCAACTTGTCAAGACCCAAAACCCAACTAGCCGTGATGGCACCTAACCCAACCCGCTAGGTAAGCCAATTAACAACTATCCAATTCAAATGAGATTTACAGAGAGAAATAATGAAAATATAAGTGACTTCTTTATATAAAACATTCCCAAGGACTGATAGTACAAGTCATGAGCCACTAAGACTTTGATTTTATCAAAACTAAATTGAAATAATTACAACATCTGTTTGAAATGTAAATGAATAGAATTCAAATCTAAAGCTACCAAGGACAAACGATAGCCATAATTAGAACATAGGTACATCTTCAAATCCAGCTACCGTCATACACAACAACATCAACATCCAACGTCGGCATGCAGGGTGCAGAAGTATAGTATGAGTACAACCCACCCCATGTACTTAATAAGTAACAAACCTAACCTTAGATTGAAAGCAGTGACGAGCTGGGACAAGGGCCAGACTCCAACTCCAATAACAAGAAACAATTCATAACAATATAATAACAACGGTACAAGAAATAACTCAGAAATATGATGCTCAACTCGTTCACAATTATGGAAAATCGACATGCTTAACAAGTATAATAATAAATCCCAAATGTTTCACCGGAATCACCAAAGTAAGTTTGAAAGCATCGATTTTTCCCAAAAATATTCAACAACAATTAAGAGGTCTCATTATTAGATGTCAAGAGGAAAGTACATCTCTATGCCTACATGTCAATGTGCACATGAAATCATGAATGTCACCAAAACCATGTAGCATGAGGAAATGCAACTCTATGCCTGTTGTTCAAATATGCATGTTAAATGCAATGCTTCACAGTGATGAACTCATGTACTCAAACTCTGAGAGTACTCGATCCGACAGTCTCACACTTTCCACTCATCACGCATAATCACTCGACGCACTCAGTCACTCAGTACTGAATAGGGCAGATCCATCCCAAGCGCTATAATAAGCAAATTATGGCATGACTCAATAATACTTGCTGCGGTGAGCAGCCCGATCAACCGCACAGATAACTCACGTGCCATAGTAGCAATATTTAGATACGTACGGACAACTCACATGCTGCATGGACAACTCATGTGCTATAGTATCAATATCTGGATCCGCACGGATAACTCACATGCTGCACGGACAACTCACGTGCTATAGTATCAATATCCTCACAATTAGGCCCTTGGTCTCACTTAGTCATCAATCTCCCCAGTCTCTCGGGCTTACAATGTCATGAAAATCATCCCAAAATGATGATGTGTTGTATCAATAAATAGTATCAGAGACTGAGATATGTTATGCAAAGGAATGTGTATGACTGAGCATGTAATTACAATGTAAAGAAATAACTCAACAGTAGGGAAGACCTCAGTGGGTCCCAATAGTACCAACATATAACCTAAACATAATTTCTGGCATAAATTACAGCTCAAGTGCACTAATACATATAGTACAGTAATGATGTTCAGATAAGATAGCTACACAGTTCCATGGAATCGACTAAATCACAATTCACACGGTGCACGCCCATACGCCTATTACCTAGCATGTGCGTCACCTCAACATCAATCACATAATACGTAATTCAGGGTTTCAAATCCTCAGTACCAAGTGTAGAAGTGTTACTTACCTCGAACAAGCCAAATCCAACACCGAGAAGCCAAACGATGCTTAACAAAAATGCCATCCCGCGCGTACCGACCTACGAACGGCTCGAAACTAGCCAAAAGCAACTGTAATACATCAAGTAATGCCCAAGGAAACAAACCCAATCGATAAAAGTCAAATGTTTAATCAAAAGCCCAAAATCGACCAAAAAATCAAACATGGGCTCACACCTCGGAATCTGACAAAAATCATAAAATCTGACAACCCATTCAATTACGAGTCCAACGATACTAGTTTCAATCAAATTCGATTCTGAATCGACGTTCAGAACTCAAAAATTCATTCTATGAAACTTTAGGCAAAACCCCCCAATTTCTCTTTTGAAATCATCAACCAAATGCTACAAATGTGGGTAGATTCATGAAATATATTCAAAAGTGAGTCAAGAATGCTTACTCCAATTCACATGGTGCAATTCCTCTCCCAAGTCGTCCAAACCGAGCTCCAAAATCCTAAAAAGATGAAAAAGAACCAAGACTTCAAAAATATAATTTTGCCCAGCAATTCCGTATATGCGGTCACACTGTAGCATCTTGTCACGACCCAAAACTAACCCTGTCGTGATGGCGCCTATCGTGGAACTAGGCAAGCCGACTCATTTCCAAAACAAACTGATATTTTATTTCAAAGATAATTCCAAGGTTAATTAAAATAAAACCTCCATTTAAAAGAGTTCAAATCAAGAAAAAAGAGAATTTGCGAAAAAAAAAAGCTCGACATTGGGGTGTCACTAGTCATGAGCATCTACTATAATCTGTCTAACAATATCAAGGCTAACTTAGCCTGGAAAATAGCTAAATACAACTAGAGGGAGATAAGAGGGAGAAGAGCAGGGGCTGCGATCGCCAATAGCTACCTTACTGTCTCCGAGAAAACCTGCAACCAGAATACTCAATAACCGCTACCGTGTCCAGCTATACCTGAATCTGCACACAAGGTGCAGGGAGTAACGTGAGTACGCCAACTCAGTACGTAACAACAATAAATAAAGACTGAGTAGTAATGACGAGCAATAAAACATATAACGTTCATATCATGAAATCTCAAAAAAGTACAACATGCTTAAAAATCAGTGTTTGAATCAAATCGTCTCGTTTAAACCCGATTCCAGTAAAAATCATTTAAAGATATTTTTCCAACAGTTTTTCAAACAAAGGCTCAGCAAATGTGAGTAAAAATGATGAAATCATAAA
>AWOL01S0045073.1:0-14868 GCA_000715115.1 Nicotiana otophora
GGGCATGGTTTTATTTTATTTTCGATGGTTGTTCCATCAAAATGGGTCCAAAAGTTGTAATTCGGTTGAATATTTCTTTTTACCTTTCCCTGCTAAGACCTTCTGATTAACTTTCGAGAATGCTAAGTCAGTATACTACGGGTGTTGCCTCAGTCATTGTAAAGAGAGAAAAATAAATGAGAGAGTCTTATTGGTGAAAACCCTCACGGGCACTATAAGGCAAGGGTGAGTTGAGAGAAATATAGATGAGAGAGGTCAATTGGTGAAAACCCACAAAGGGCATCATTGATCGATTTAAGGCTTCGTACATCCCGACACAAGCATGGTCAAGACAAAGAACTCAGTTTCAAAGTTAAGTTTACAACAGATTTCGAGAATTAGACGGTTCAAACGGATCGGGCATCCAGTCCAAAGTGTATGTTCATTGAAGTCAGCATATTTCCTCTAGATAAGTCCTTTCTTATTCTTTCCTCTGAAAGGGACACTTCTTGATTAAGTTGTAATACCTATTAGTTCACCTTCTTATTTTCTTTCGCATTACTTTTTTGAGTCCCTTTCAATTTAATTTTGTCAAAGCAAAGCAAAGAAAAGGCCGCAAAACTGGTTACAGTTTCCCCGTTATATAAAGCAAAGATTGTTCGGCATAAACCGTATGGGCAAAGTCATAAAGCCATCTATGATTTTCCTTGACGAGCAAAGGGATGGAAGGGCTGAACAATGTTCCAAGGGTCAACAAAAGTTACTCAGTTAAAAGATTTTTAGGAGCAAAGTTTGTTTGCACCACAAATACAAATGGTGATAGGCACAAAATAGTCAGGTTTCGATGCTGAGAAAGAAGATCTCCAGAAAGTAAGGATAGAATCTCCCGGCAATTTGTACGATCATCGACTGAGTTAGCTTTTCTAACAAGTGTAATGAACGCAAGGTCAAGTCACCCAAGAAATCAAGGCCACAAACTGACCACCATTTTAAAGCTAACAAATCTTTCTTTGTTCAGAACAGGAACACAACGATTTAGGAAACAGTTCGTGAAAAGACAAACACTACCAAGTGAAGTTCTCAAATACTTGATTTCCTTCCAATATACATGTAATCATGTTATTTTTAGTTTCATTATAGGGAATCAACACCCTATCTTCACCTCAGGGTACTACATCCCCTGGTTGCATTTCTTATTGCTAACATAGGGTACGACATTCCCTAGTAGCATCTCACAGAGCCACATGATTCATCTTTTTGCCAATATAGGGTACGACATTCCCTAGTAGCATCCCAGAGTGCCACGAGCCTCATTTTTATTGCCAACACAGGGTACGACATTCCCTAGTAGCATCTTAAAATGCCATGAGCCTCATCTTATCACCAACACAGGGTACTACATCCCCTGGCTGCATTACTTTCTGCCAACATAGGGTACAACATTCCCTAGTAGCATCTCAGAATGCCATGAGCCTCATCTTATTTTCAACACAGGGTACTACATCCCCTGTCTGCATTACTTTCTGCCAACATAGGGTACGACATTCCCTAGTAACATCCCAGAGTGCCACGTGCCTCATTTTTATTGCCAACATAGGGTACGACATTCCCTAGTAACATCCCAGAGTGCCACGTGCCTCATTTTTATTGCCAACATAGGGTACGACATTCCCTAGTAACATCCCAGAGTGCCACGTGCCTCATTTTTATTGCCAACATAGGGTACGACATTCCCTAGTAACATCCCAGAGTGCCACGTGCCTCATTTTTATTGCCAACATAGGGTACGACATTCCCTAGTAGCATCTCAGAGTGCCACGGGCCTTATCTTATTGCCAACACAGGGTACTACCTCCCCTGGCTACATTACTTTTTGCCAACATAGGGTACGACATTCCCTAGTAACATCCCAGAGTGCCACGTGCCTCATTTTTATTGCCAACATAGGGTACGACATTCCCTAGTAGCATCTCAAAATGCCATGAGCCTCATCTTATCACCAACACAGGGTACTACATCCCCTGGCTGCATTACTTTCTGCCAACAGAGGGTACAACATTCCCTAGTAGCATCTCAGAATGCCATGAGCCTCATCTTATTTCCAACACGGGGTACTACATCCCCTGTCTGCATTACTTTCTGCCAACATAGGGTACGACATTCCCTAGTAGCATCTCAGAGTGCCACGGGCCTCATCTTATTGCCAACACAGAGTATTACATCCCCTGGTCGCATTACTTTCTGCCAACCTAGGGTACGACATTCCCTAGTAGCATCTCAGAGCACCACGAGCCTCATCTTATTGTCAACACAGGGTACTACATCCCCTGGTTGCCTTCCTTCTTATTAACATAGGGTACGTATCCCCTATTATTAAAAAAATAAAAATAAAAAAAATTGTGTCTTTGTTCAATTCTTTATTCTGCAATAGCAAAGATAGTTTAATGCATTTTCAATAACTCACAAAAATTTCCTAGTGCAAACTGGGGCAGAAATTTTTTGTTTGTTTTGTTTGTTTCTGATGGCTTGCAGGTTTTTATGCAAAGTACAGATTGGATGTGCAAGAAAAGACTCCATCTCTCGCCAGAGAAAGTGGAACGTTTGATCTCAATACCAGCCGCAACCAACCTTGATGTAATGCATACGGAGACATAGGGTCTCAAGATCCATCTTCTCATCATCTGATCAAGTATCAAGCCTGGGAGAATATTTCATAGTTTGTTACATCGAGAGCATCAAGTTTCAGTTTAAAGTCAATGGGGGAAGCAGGTCAAGAATCAAGACAAGACTCGAGATGGCATTTAGATAGAAATTTTGTAACTCTTAGATTTCAAGAGTATGTAATTTTCTTTTTTCTTTTGATATAATGGTAGGAGCTGCGGATCGGAACCTCGACGGAACTTCACTCGACTCTCCCTCTAAGTATACTCCATCACTCTTCTTTCACTTGAACTACACATGACCTGATTCCCTTACAACCCGGGATATGTAGGCTGCCTAAAATCAAGGCTCGGTCGCAACGCCTTCTTTTCACTTCTTTTCCTCTTTAAATAATAGGGTGGTCAAAAATCAGTCACCTTGTTCATTTTCTTTTCTTGAAAACTCTTCATGTTTCCAAGCAAAGAGGGGCATGCTATGAACAACTAATTTTTGACCACACTCAAATTCTATACTATTTTAGTATAAATATGTGTTTTATGTCTAATCTTGATATTTTAAACACATATTTATACTAAAATAGTATAGAATTTGAGTGTGATCAAAAATTAATTGTTCACAAGCACCACAACATTCTCTCCGAATTTCTTAGTAAAACATATGTTACTAAGAGCAACTCGTCCCCAAAATGGGGATTTCCCCATTTTGTTTTAAACAAAAAAGGGGAAATGTCACTCCAACCCTCCCCATTTTTGTCCCCAAAATGGGGAGTGAATAGTGGCTTCCCAAATTTGGGGACACACTATTCATCTCCCCGTTTACTATTCCTCATTAAAATATTATTATTTAATTTTTTAATTTATCTTTTTATATATACTTAATTATGTTTATATAATATATTTACCTCATTAATTTTTCATCTTAACTTTGACGTATAATTTTAAAAAATTAATTATCGTGTATTTTTTTTTTAATGTAAAATTGCTAGTTAATTTTATTATGAGTTATAATTGTATGAAAAAGATATAACCATCACAAAAAATGAAAGGTGCAAATATAAAACATTTGATGTTGCTAAAATTGGAAATACATTAAATTATCGTTATGTAATATGTATTTAATTAATCTTGTATCACAATGATTTCACTTTGAAAATATATAAAATTGAATATTTATGTAGTATTTCGAATGAATTTTATCGTTATGTAATATGTATTTAATTAATCTTGTATCACAATGATTTCACTTTGAAAATATATAAAATTGAATATTTATGTAGTATTTCGAATGAATTTTATCGTTATGTAATATGTATTTAATTAATCTTGTATCACAATGATTTCACTTTGAAAATATATAAAATTGAATATTTATGTAGTATTTCGAATGAATTTTATCGTTATGTAATATGTATTTAATTAATCTTGTATCGCAATGATTTCAGTTTTATTTGAATTATTAGTTAATCTATAATAATTGCTTACAAATTATATTATTTAAAATTTTATGAAATTATTTTAATGAAAATTATAAATTAATGAAAATAAAAGATGAAATTTGTTTAATGGAAATTAAAAAATAAAATTGAAATGAAAGATAATAATATAATATAGAAGAAAGAGAAGAATATAAAAAAGAATATTTTTTTTTTTAGGTGAATGGGAGAATGGTTGGAGTAAGGGCATCTCCAAACCTTTACCCCCATTTTGGAAAGAATTTTCATTTTGGAGACAACTTACTCCAACCATTCCCCCATTTTTTCCCCCAAAATAGAATATTCTTTTTTATATTCTTTTTTCTCTTCTATATTATATTATTATCTTTCATTTCAATTTTTATTTTTTAAATTTCATTAAACAAATTTCATCTTTTATTTTCATTAATTTGTAATTTCCATTAAAACAATTCCATAAAATTTTAAATAATATAATTTGTAAGCAATTATTATAGATTAACTAATAATTCAAATAAAAGTGAAATCATTGTGATACAAGATTAATTAAATACATATTACATAACGATAAAATTCATTCGAAATACTACATAAATATTCAACTTCAACCTCTAATATTCTCCCATAAATGATCTGTTAAATTTGATCATGTGTGGGCTATAATGAAGGATTTTGAGAAGTTTAACGATGGCGATTTTGGAAGGAAAAAATCAAGAAAGCAAGGTTTTGCTAATATATCATCGGACTCTGAGAATCTTACCCCTAATTCACCCTATCTATCATCTCCTAACTTATCATCATTTTCACCAAATTTAAATGAGGATGTTGCAGGTGATTCCACATCATCACAATAGCCTAGTGGGGGTGAAGAAAGCAAAAAATGAAGAGAAAAATTGACGAAGATTATATGAAGACAATCCAATCAGAAAATAATCGGATGGTTGAGGCGATGAATAATACAACTGAGGTAAAAAAAGAAGTTTTGGCTGTTCAAAAAGAAAAACTAAGAGTAAAAGAAATGAAAGAAGAAAATAAAGTTTTAATGATGGATGTGGATTCTATTGGCGATCCGACTCGTCGTGAATTTATGCGACAAGAACAACGAATAATGTATAAAAGAAGTCAACAATATCCACTCACAACCACAACAATCCTCAACCTCATTCACTCAATACTATAATGATTTTGGTGTATCTCAAAACGACATACCTCCCTATTAAGCTATTTACCGTAGTTTCAAATTTAATGTATTTTTATTTAATGTATTTTCAATTCACTTTCAATTTTAGCAACATCTAATATTTTATATTTGCACTATTTATTTTTTGAGATGATTATATATTTTTTGTACAATTATAACTTATAATAAAATTAACTTACAATTTTACATAAAAATAATAAATGCACGAAAATTAATTTATCAAAATTATACGCCAAAGTTAAGATGTAAAATTAATATTATAAAGATATTACATAAACATAATTAGGTATATATAAAGAGATAATTAAAAGAGTTAAATAATAAAATATGCATGAATAGTAATGAGTGAGATGAATAGTGTACCCCATATCTAGAGGAACACTGTTCATCCCCCATTTTGGGGGCAAAAATGAGGGAGGGTTAGAGCTTCATTATGACAAAAATTGCCCCCATTTTCCCTGGAGATGGCCTAAGTTGTCCCAAAATGGTGACAAAAATTGCCCCCATTACGGGGAAATGGGGGAGGGTTGGAGATGGCCTAAGTTGTCCCAAAATGGGGTAAAGGTTGGAGATGCCCTAACACCACATTTCTAATAACCTACAAGCATAACACCACAAGATTCTCTTTCTAATTCTTGCTTGAAACAGTAGAACATAAGTTTAACATTCTTAATAATAGCTCCGAGCATACAAGATTGAAACGAGCCCAAACCGATAGATGTTCTCAAACATTAACTATCAGGTAGACTTCACTGCACAGCTTCCACATCGACACTGGAGGAAGGATGTCCCTCATCACCTGCGAAAAAGAAATAATCAAGATAAAACAGAAAGGTAAAGCAAAGTGGCTCATAAACAAATTAAATGCTTGTTTTTTGAATTATTACTTGCCTATAAAAGAAATTGATCTAGCAATTCCAACCCTCACAAGGTGAAAACCTTGAACAGGAACCTCTACGGATTACTTTGGCACAAGATACAAGTTGCAATGACGATCTGAGTTAGATTTTTTTTATAAGATAAGAGTTAGACATTTTATACATAACTCAGATTGAAGGAACTCGCCAAAGCTACATAGGCACAAGTGCATCGACGGCCCACATGCACCTAGACCTAAATATTGAAAATCTCAAATTCATACAGCAAAAGCTCACCAAGTGTAAAAACTAAAAAATGTGCAATGGACCAAAAAGGTCAGAATGCCTTTGCCACTTTCCAATGCTGACCTAAAGCAAACTAACCACTGAGCAAAAAGCCAAAAGGAAAGTACGGTCGACATGTGCATCCAAACTAGGCCGTTAATACTTATGTTGGTACATCCTCAAAGTAGTCTTCTGCTAGCCCTCCCAGCTTTTTGGATCCAGTTATAATCAACAAGGGTTTCAAACCCTCCATCAAGCAGGAGACAATAGCCAAAGGCATCAGCAAACTTAACATTAGCAATTTTATGGAAGCAAAGACGAAATATCTTTGTCTCTCAAGTACGAACATTTGGATATTTGGAACTTCGCAACATATCCTAGCCAAGCCAAGCCAAATAGTTGATAGCCTCTTCAAAAGCGGATTACTGAACAGCAGCAAATCCTAACTCCTTTTAATGCTATGCATTTGTCAACCTCTGAACAATGTTCCATTACAAGTCAGTAGCACTAACGGATGGAAGGAGAGAGTTGGCAATGGAAACTTTTTTTTTGACAAAGTAAGATGTTTCGTTGATGGCATCCAGAAGATGCAGAAACACAAAAGAAGCCAGTGTTAGCTCCATTACAGTGAGTTTCTATTCCAACCAAGGAGCTAACCAAAAAAGCAAAAAACAAAAAACAAAAGAATGGCCTAAGTCAAAGTAAGTGGACTGATAAAATCTAGGTAGCAGGCAAGGGGTTAGGTTGCTCCAGCTAAACAGGTACACTAGACCTTTAGATTTCAAATGATGGGGAGGAGTTGAAATTCCATCAAAACATCTGCGATTCCTTTCTTGCCAAAGAACCCAAAAGATACAAGGAGGGATCTCTTCCAGACTTTCTTGATGGCTCTTTCAACTTTCCACTTGTTCTGCCCTTCAACTGCTTATTTAATACCCTGAGGTAGAGTCCAGTCTATTCTCACAATGGAAAAAAACATAGACCACATGTCCGTAGCTACTGGGCAGTGAAGAAAAGGATGGTTAATAGATACAGTGTTTTGTTGGCAAATGTAACATCTATTAACTTAACAAGCTGGAAATTTCTTCTACAAAGGTTATCTTGAGCGAGACATGCTTCCTTCAAAGCTGTCCATGAGAGGCAGAGGAAACTTGAGAGAAGTAAATTTTAATTTCAAAAAATCCGAAGTTGTATCAAGGATAGGCAGAGTAGATTTTGAAATTTGTCCATCGTAATTTTGTAACGAATGATAGAGCTTAATGACGTCAGGTCTTCCTTCCATTATGAGGGAGAAGTGGGAGGGATGTCCGTAGCTACTGGGAGGGATGTCTTGCAACTTTCCACTTGTTCCACCCTTCAACTGCTTATTTAATTCCCTGAGGTGGGAGGGATGTCCGTAGCTACCGAGAGGGAAAAATCTCTTGATTGGTATTGTGCTGCCTTATATATCTCTAATATGCGCTGGTTCTATGTTTCTGATGTTCTCAGAACCTTGAAAAAGCTTGATTAAATGTGGTTTCCTAGTTAAACTTCTGGTTGCTCTATTTTGGTTTGTATAATCTCTTAAATGCACCTAAAAGAGGAACCGATAAAGAAGCATAAGTCGCACGCGGTTGTGAAGTACTATTAATCAAGTGATCTATGTTTTTATCAGCTTTGCACGGAGTTACCTGCAAATATAGAATTTACTATATCTATCAGAGGTCGTGATTTGAACTGTATGTTCTACTTCACATTCTAAGTAATAATTATGAAGGGTTCAGCAATTAAACTTGGTTCGCAGTTTCCTCTCATCACTCAAGTTTGTGATGAATAGATCCTTTAAATTAAGACAGTGACAAAGTTATCAGCTTGAAGGCCATGTTGACTTATGTTGACAGCATTCTAGTTACAAAGAAACAGTAGAAAAAGGATGGGGAGGATAGCTTCTATGTGGCTGTGCAGTTGACGCTAGTATGTTATATGGTTTATGTTTAAAGGAAAAGGTAAAAGACATACAGTTTCAAACTTTAAAGTAATATTGATATTCTTCTCTCTGCCCAGATGAGTCAGAGATATGCAAGCTAATCAATCAATACAAAGCAGTTGCTCAAGTAATTAACTGCTCTTAGTCCTGTGTAATTCAACAAGAATCCTGTGTGATCCAACAAGAAGTCCTCTTCACCAGGAAACAACTTGTTTGAAACTATGAAACTTAGAGAAGGAGCTTCGATGTAAGATTAGGAAAAAAATAAGAAACAAAACAAACTCAAGTCCACCTCACCATGAAGAAGAGTAACAATTCAAGAGTTTTAACATTATTCACATGTTTTATGTTTCTGATAAATTCTAGGCTTTTGTTGGAGATTATGTTCACTTTATCCTATGTCCTTAATAATGGGTCTTTTAAGCTTCGCAAATATATTAAAAAATCGTTTATAGAATGGGAAAAAGACTTATTTTTTACAATAAGATTATAGCCGGTAGCTTCATTGGCCTGGTTTTGACCAAAATTGCTTTCTTAGGACAGCCAGTGTCTTGCTAAGCTGCTAAAGAGGTGGTTACATTAGACGCTTATCTTTTGTACCATAGGCTAGGCTGCTGCACCAGCACAATCCAAGGAAAATTGCAACAAATGAAAAAATTCCAAGGTGCCTTTTGGAGATATCAGTTGGAGTTTTGAACATGGAGGGCTTAGACCGTTGAATTCTATAGGTCATGAAACCTGCTGGGTTTTGCATTTTAAGCACTAAATGGAATGAAGCCCTCAACAATTAAACTTGGTTTGGAGATGCCATTCATTGCTCAAGTCTGTGATGAACAAATTTTAAGACAGTTACAGAGTTATCGGCTTGAAGTCCATATTGACTTAAGTTGAAAGCTCCCCCATAAACAGGCTGAAGTTACCTGAACTATATTCATAATTTCATGTGCAAAGAAACAGTAGACAAAGAATGGGGAGGAGAGCTTCTATGCAGCTGCACGCTTGTAGCTGCTGTGTTAAATGGTTTATGTTTAAAGAAAAGGTAAAAGATAAAGAAAAGGTAAAAGACAAATACTTTAGAGCTTTTAAGTAATATTGATATTCTTACTCTCTCCCATATGTGTCAGAGATATGCAAACTAATCAATCAATACAAAGCAGTTGCTCAAGTAATTAACTGCTCTTAGTCCTGTGTAATACAACAAGAATTCCTCTTTATCAGGAAACGACTTGTTTGAAAACATGAAACTTAGAGAAAGAACTATGATGTAAGATTAGCAAAAAAAATCAGAAACAAAACAAACTCAAGTTCACCCCAGCATGAAGAAGAGTAACAATTCAAGAGGTTTAACCATATTCACATGTTTTTATTTTTCTGAAGAATTTTAGGCTTTTGTTGTAGGTTTGTTCAATTCTTCTACGTCCTTAAAATGGGTTTGTTAGGCTTTGCATATTTATAAAATAATGGTTTATGTAATGTGGGAAAGGCTTATTTATGACAATAACTATATAGCTGG
Organism: Nicotiana otophora; assembly: GCA_000715115.1. Taxonomy (NCBI): domain Eukaryota; kingdom Viridiplantae; phylum Streptophyta; class Magnoliopsida; order Solanales; family Solanaceae; genus Nicotiana; species Nicotiana otophora. The sequence continues at coordinate 9,913 of AWOL01S0045073.1, forward strand.
AGCGTCATAGGCCTAGTAATTTAGTATTGAACAAAATTGCTTTCTTCGGACAGCCAGAGTCTTGCTAAGCTGCTAAAAGGGGTGGTCACATTAGACGCAAATCATTTGTAGCGGAGTCTAGGCTGCTGCACCAGAACAATCTAGGGAAAATAAGTGGCAGCTGTATATAAAAATCTTTTAAAGGGGGTGACAGATCAACACATCAAAGTCAGTGGCGAAGCCACAAATGTTTCCAAGGGTGTTCAAACTTGAAAGAACTAATAAAAAATTCTGACAAAGGGTGTTCAATATGTATTTTATACATCTAAAATCAGTATTTTACTTATATACACAGTGTAATTTTTCGTAATATTTCGGACCACCCTTTGTAAAAGGTCGATTCACCCCTGATCATAGTCTATATCCACTTACCATAAGCATGATTTTTATACAAAGCACTGTATAGAACATGATAGAAGATGCAGAGTACAAAGTTAACCTTCATTACTTAAGGGTTTCTTAAGCCTGCAAAAGTCCACACATGGGGTTCTACCGATTTCATCCCACACCAATGCTTGAAAGGTCTTTATCGCATCGTCAGAATCAGAGTCACTATCACCATCACTATCCCTTGCTTGAAAGGTGAAATAAAGCCACAACCCACCAGCAAAAGATGCGTTTACCGTCACGATTTCCATGAACTCAAACTTCTTAGCCTAAAAAAAGAAAGAAAAAAGAAAAGTCAACTACGATCAATATTAGCTTGATATGATAATAATCAAAAGAATAAGGCAAGCACTTACATTTTGGGAATTGAAATCTCCAATTGCCAAGTGGCACATATCAGTGTATTCTTGTTTTTGCTCCGGGTCCGTAAGGTAACTCCGTATTGGCACAATTGAGGAGTTAAAAGAGGCCCCGGGATAGACAGAGATATCGAAACCCTGTAGCAAAAACCAACGACGAACAATTAAACATAATGCCAACAAATAATAACAAAGTAAAGCATGCAATAATAATAATAATAGTATAATAAGTAGCTAACCTCGCTCTCATCTAACTCCTTGTAATACTGGTCCCAGACCTTGGGGTCCACCTTGGTACCGTCCAGAAGCTCAAAATCAGAATCATCGGAGTAGTCGTAGATTACAGCTCCTTCTCTTTCCTCTGAATCGTATGAATCATCAAATTCTTCTTCATCCAAACCTTCCTCTTCCTCTGCCTCTTGCTCTTCCTCTACCAATTCTCGTTTCCTCCCACGAGAAGAAAACTCGCAAGGCATCTGCTGCTGCTGCTCCATCGCAATAAGCTCCCTGGATTGATTTTAGCCCTAATCCCTTTTTCCCCCAATTTTTAGGATGTCTGTTTGTTTATGTGAATATTTCGCGTGATTTTTGATGCTCGTGTCCCGTCAAATATATACGCTGCCCAAAAGGCCTTCTTCTAATCTGATTAGGAGAAAAGGCCCCGGTTTGGGTTTTAAAACTCGGTATCATCCCTATTCTCTGACATGTTGCACTAATAGTCCACTTTATTTGTCAAATTAGTGCACCTTTAGTCCCTCCTATAACATCTCTTGTTTTTTTTCTTCTTAAACTGTGTAGAGCCCAAATTTTCCTTTTCTCCTTTTTTCTCGTTCTTCAATTTTTATTATTCCATTTTGATATGATTAAGTCCTCGTAGCTATACAAGTGTGTACGTGACGCTTAAGGAGGAATACAAAGTTGGTTAGGAAAGTAGTTATTATAAATAAGAGTAGAGTGCTGATTAGTCATTTATTTTATGGTTACTAGTTTTTGTATTTACATTTTTGTCCTTCTCTATCTTTCCATTATATGAGCTGTAACACTCATTTGACAAGGATTACGAATGAAGAATTATCTAGTTTTGTCTTTAAATTTCCTTTTCCTTCATTTGTTCTCAATTGTTTTTACCCAAATTACAAGAATTCAATGAAGAATTCGAGAATTTAGAAGATGGACATGAACTCTACAAAGGAGTTCGAGTGAAACAACTCAAAGAAGAAGAAGACTCACCGGGTAAGTAAGGCAAATGTAGCGGCTGACGTCGTCTAAATCCACTCCTTTAAATAGTAAGTGGACACAATCGCATACAATATAATATACCCAACTATGAGTCAGGGTCGAATTCCACAGAGAATAATATGTAGGCGATTAGGCAAGTAAGAGATTATCGTTTATTATGCTAAGCCAAACACTAAAAAGGATTTGGAGAGAATGTTATAATTAAATGCGAAAATGTAAACTAACCTAGAAAGCGAGTAAAATGATCAATGGCTACAAGTATGAATACACGGTGAATTACACTCAAGTAGATCCAATGTATTTCATAATTTTACAAATATGAGCGAGTTTATGTTAATTAGCCTCAGATGATAATTCTATATTAGCTTGTTCTGAAGACTAACAAGACTTTATAATTGAATTATCCCTACAATAATTAAGAGATCAAGTGCACCCGAATATGGCTACAAGTAGTTCAATCCTATCCCTAGCTAGAATCTATAAAATGAGGGTTAACTATCAGGTCCCGAACCACCCCCTAAACGTGATTGGCACCCAGCTAACATTGTTTGCCAGGCGAACCCCTTTTATCAAACGTTTAACCATTTACACTAACACTAGGAGAAAAATAAGTGTAAGCCTAAAAGTATTATTAATAATTAAAGACAAAATTGTTATCAACTAATACCTTAGTCAATTGATAAAAAAAAATCAACAATCCCTCAAATAATAAGACATTAGCCCAAATCTCATACTAATACCATGGAGCATCTAACAGAGTAATATGAGTTTTACTGACGGGTATGAAAACCCCAAAGAAAAAGAAAATAACTAACACGAACTAGATAAAGCTGAAACGAAAGTTTTCACGAACAATGTGGTGGCTCACCTCAACAATACGATCCACTCGAACAAACTCGTCAGCCACTAACTCTATCTCCCACAACGGCATCTGCATAGAGATGCATGTAAAAAGTGATACGTAAATATATTGATCCTCTACCCGCCATTTTAAATACCTCTGGAATAAGTGTTAGAAAATACAAATACACCCCAACAAGAAAGATATAATAACTAGGATCATTATATAATAACTTAATATACATGTATCAACAAAGTAAATAAGAATTAACCAACCATAGTGCACACTAAGGACTTGTCATAATTGCAGTAAAAAAAATTACGAGTACACAACGACACTACATGCCTCAAATATGTAACGGAGCATACACAATGACTACTGAAGCATACACAATGCCCCAAATATATCAAGAAGTATACACAATGCTCGAGTAATGTACAAAGGCATACACAACGCCCCAGCATCATGGCTTACAGCCGTATGAAACTATCAAACTCAACACCATGACTCACAGCCGTATCAAACTATTAAACTCAACATCATGGCTCACAACCGTATCACGTCATCAAACAACTTATAAAAATATTTTTTATTTGTATTTTTCATAAAAATAATATATTTACGGTTAGTCTAAGACCACTGATTCTGTCAAGCGCACACTTGTCCCAACACATGGACCAGGCAGAGAAAATATATTTTCAAAACGGGTTTTAGAAAAGCAAGTATCAAAGCTTAAAGTCTCACTTACGTCGCTAACGGAAAGTTTCCAACCTTGCAACATCTAGAACACTAACTCAGTAAGTAACAACAATAAATAAAGACTGAGCAGTAGTGACGAGCAATAAAGCATATAACATTCATATCGGAAAATCTCAGTAAAATACCACATGCTTTTAAAATCAAGGTTTGAATCAAAACATCTCGTTTAACCCAGTTCCAGTAAAAATCATTTAGAGATATTTTTCAATAGTTTTCAGACAGAGGAAGAATGCAAAGGTGAGCAAAAATGATGAAATCATAAACAGCCCCTCGGGCAAAACATCATTCATATACAGCCCCTCGGGCAAACCTCACAGTCACTCGTGTCTCTCGGGCATACCTCACAAACACTCTTGCCACTCGGGCATACCTCACAATTATTTTTGCCACTCGGGCATACCTCACAATCACTCATACCTCTCAGTCACTCAGCACTCGCACTCAGTAGGTACCTGCGCTCACTAGGGGTGTGTACAGACTCCGGAGGGGCTCCTTCAGCCCAAACGCTATAATCTGCACGGACAACTCACGTGCTATAATAATAAAGTATGCTGCAGGCGGGCAGTCCCGATCCACACTCATCTTCACAAATCAGGCCCTCGGCCTCACTCAGTCATAAACCTCTCAATCCACTCGGGCATTTTAGTAAAACAGGGCATTCAGTCCAAAATATTTATATGCATCAAAATAGAGTCATAAAACTGAGTTATGCGGTAAATAAGTATAAACATGACTGAATATAGATTTTCAATCAAAAACAATGAGAGGATAGTAAGAAACAGCCCCTAAGGGTCCAAACAGCACTGGCGCAAGGCCCAAACATGGCATTCAACCCAATTTACAGAAACTCTTTCTAAAACATATAAGTATCATATAGTTTCAACAAAATATGCAACTTTACAGTCGCTACGTGATGGACCAAGTCACCAATCCCCAATGGTGCATGCCCACACGTCCGTCACCTAGCATGTGCGTCACCTCAAAGTAGTAAAATAATACGAAATTCGGGGTTTCATACCCTCAGGACTAGATTTACAATCGTTACTTACCTCAAGCCATGAAATTCTTATTCTGCAATGTCCTTTCCTCGTGAATTGGTCTCCAAACGCCTNACGGACAACTCACGTGCTATAATAATAAAGTATGCTGCAGGCGGGCAGTCCCGATCCACACTCATCTTCACAAATCAGGCCCTCGGCCTCACTCAGTCATAAACCTCTCAATCCACTCGGGCATTTTAGTAAAACAGGGCATTCAGTCCAAAATATTTATATGCATCAAAATAGAGTCATAAAACTGAGTTATGCGGTAAATAAGTATAAACATGACTGA